>CANXME010000090.1:0-140765 GCA_948144175.1 Closterium sp. NIES-65 | reverse complement strand
GCTAACCCAATGTAGCCTACACAACAGAAACATATATAATGTTTGACACACCCCCATAGGCTAAGTGGGGGAGAACAAGGGGTCACAGGACCAGTCAAGAAAACCAAAGCAAGCTCAGGGTGGATCACAACGTCACCACACACTCTGAGCACTAAGCAAATGACCACAAGGCCAGTTCACATGCAGAGGCATATATGTAGCACAAACATCACAGTGATCTATGTCTAGCAAGTATGCAGGTATAGATATATAGATCACAGTACAGGCAAAGTCTACAACAAGTGAGGAAAAGTGGGCACAAGCCCTAGCAAAGTGCAGAAACGCTGATGATCACCAGACTGAAGTGCCTTGGTGAATATATCAGCAGTGTTGGCCTGAGAGGCCACAAAACGCAGACGAAGCTGACCACGCTGCTATAACTCCGAGCCAGAAAGTAACGTAGAGCGATGTGCTTCGTCCTGTGCTCCAGTCTGTGCTCCTCACACAAGGCAATGGCAGCCTTGTTGTCGACGTACAGCACTGGTATGAGACTAGGCCGCTTTCCCAGGGTCGGTCAGCAGGTAGGTGAGCTAGCGTACTCCTGTGCAGCCATGGCCGTGGGCGTAGATCTCAGCCTCACAACTGGAGCTGAGAACTGAAGACGAACAAGTAGAACGCCAAGAAACTGAGGCCAGAGCCAAGGCTGAAGGTGTAAACCCTGTGGCGACTGCTGAGTAGCCTGGTCGTCAACCCCAAGAAGCGTCCTGAGTGTCCCAGTGAGAACGACTGGGCTCCCTCCTCCAAGCACGAGCCCCATGCCCGATGTACTGCACAAGTAGCGCAATACCCTCTTTGCAGCATCCCAGTGCACCTTTCGGTGCCTGCCAGGAGCACATAGCGGGCCAGAAGGCCAAGAGGGTATGCTAGGGTCAGGACGAGTGCAAGTCATCAGGTACATGAGGCAACCAACTAGCTCTGGGTAAGGACCACTCGGCTCTACGGACTCATCCGAAGGTAGAGCTGAGAGTGAGTGATCTATAGCCCGAGGAGTGGCCTGTGCTGAGGACCAGTTGAAGCCGAAGCGCTGAAGGACCTCCTGCACCATGTATGACATGGTGAGCCCCACGCCTTATGTCATCGCTAGGTACTTCGCCACCCTCATAGCAGTTGTCTAATGAACAGATGGTGTCTCCCTGGCGCAACAAGCGAGCAAGGATGCTGAGAGGGAAGGCGAGGTCCGGGCGATTACAAGTCATCAGGTAACATGAAGCAACCCACAAGTTCCGTGTAAGGACCACTGGCTCAAATGGCTTGTCGGAAAAAGGGACCAGTGAGTCTGTGGTCAACGGCAAGAGGTGTGCGCTGTACGGTGGAGGCGCTGAAGCTCGAAACCGCTGAAGGACCTGTTGCACCATGTGTAACTGTGAGAGTGTAATGGTGCGAGCGGCTTAAAACCCTTGTGACCTGCAGGCCTAGGTAGTGGCGCAGCTCACCAAGGTCAGTGCACCGTGTGTCTCTTCTGCAGTTCGAACTTCACGTCAGCCAAAGCAACCCTGTCAGCAGTGGCAAAGACTTGGTCCGTCAATGTAGACCAGTACAAAGAACGGTGTAGAAGCCACGACGAATGAACAGCGACGGGTCGGTAGAAGACGGCTGGAAATCGAGGTCAGACAGGGTAGAGCGAAGGGTGTTGTGCCACTCACGAGGTGCCTGACGGAGACAGTAGACCGGTTCGCCTCAGCCTCCACTGGTTCCCAGGAGGGAAAGTGAATATGAAGGTAGAGAGACGAGGCGACCATACCTCCTCGTGTAGGCTACCCTGAAGGAAGGCAGTGGAGAAGTCGAGAGAGTGTAACTCGTAGTCTCTATGTCCTACTACGTGCAGTAACACTCGAAGAGTGGTCATCTTCGGGGTAGGCAACGAAGATCTGAAAGAAGTCAACTCCCTCGCGCTGGTTGAAACCTCTAGCCACATAGTGCGCCTTGAAGACCGGAGGAGATCCCGGTGGCCGCTTCACCCTGCAGATCCACATGCCATCGACTATGTTCGCCCTAGGGGGGGGAACCTTGTCGATGTAGGTGCCTGTGGATCTGTAGGAGGCCATCTCTGAGTCCATGGCAGCTCTCGACTTAGAGGCCCAAGGCCCTGACACTGCCTCAGCGTAAGTGCGAGGAGTCGGTATGTCAAGGGCGTCGGGGTCTCCCTCAGGGACGAACAGCATGGCACAAAGATGAGGGGAAGCGGCTGCCAGGAACTCCAGCTCAAACTGCCTGTCCTCTAGGGCGTCACAACCAAGGACAGGCTCACCCTTGACGGCCAGAGGACTGGTAGGAGGAGCAGCCACTACACGAGTGGCATAGTCAAGGCCCTAGTAGTGGCGAACTCAGTGACAGCGGCAGTAAGGGCGGAGGCAGAGGACAGGAGGCACGAGGGTGTGTAACAAGAGAGGTGAGAACACGCGAGAGAACAGGATGGTACGTGCGGTAGTAGTCAGTGACAGGAGTAGAGAGGGAAGTAGTGAGGGCCGACTTAGGAGGAGAAGGAAGCACAGGAGAAGAAAGCACAGACGGAGACGAACGAGGCGGAAACGGAATGATGGTGGACTATTGTGGGTTGGGGTACATAAACCTATCCCTACTGTTGTACCCCATATGACACGCATCACTAAAGGCTACAACATTTGACAATGAAGTTCGGAGACTCATGGCGCAGCACAAATTTGATTTTCGAGTTTTAGGTATGCACTTTGATATACTGGCATCTTCGTTTGTGTGAGGGGTCCTCTTCGTAAGAGATTGATATGAAACTTTACCTCATTATCATGGGGGGTTGAATAGTGTTCTGGAGAAAAACAAAATGTAAGCACATAATTTCAGCAAATTGTTTAGCGTATTCCGATCGATAGTATTAAATACTTTCTGAAGTTTAAGAAGCAATGATTCTGATAACTTTCATACTTGTTCTCTTCCAGTTTGAGCTTACCATACTGGATGCAATGCAGCTTCAATTTCTGTGGACTGAACACTTGGTTTGGTGCAATTTCAATATCACAACTGCTGGCTATCAATCCATGTCATAACCCATCTGATACAGTACCTTCAACTCACTAACTTTGGCCAGCTACCAGCACAAACTCCACTCCTCCCCAACTGTGCGACTCCACCCGAATCCAATCCTCCTCTTTCCCCCCTGCTCCCATGCCTGCTGCGCCACCCACTGCGGAATCTCTTTCCTTAACCATGTCTGACGCGGCATCTGACGTGGCAGCTGACGTGGCACATGGTGCTGCAGGGAAAAGCAGGGAGTGACCCTCGTTTTGAAACACGGCCTCTCCTCTCGGACCAAACATCGCCACGCCCTGTGTTTAGGAATGGGGTGGTGGTGGGAATGAGGTGGTGGTGGTGGGAGTTAGGTGGTGGTGGGAGTTAGGTGTTGGTGGGGCAGACAGCGGAGGAGTCGAGTGGAGATTATTCATAACAGACAGATAGGCACATGGCACGGACAGATACACTCGAGTTACTCTACAAAAAGTTTCAAAAGTGGCCATCCATTCTGAAACACGGCCTCTCCTCACGGGTCAAACAGAGTCACGACCTTTGAGTGGGAAACAAGGGGTTGGTGGGAATGAGTGGGTGGGGCAGCAGACGGTCAGCAGGACAGCTGGCATTGCAATGAATGCAGGGGGGGGGTTGTAGGTAGCGGTAAGGTCAAGTGGGTTGTAGGTAGCGGTAAGGTCAAGTGTGTTGTAGGTAGCGGTAAGGTCAAGTGTGTTGTAGGTAGCGGTAAGGTCAAGTGTGTTGTAGGTAGCGGTAAGGTCAAGTGTGTTGTAGGTAGCGGTAAGGTCAAGTGTGTTGTAGGTAGCGGTAAGGTCAAGTGTGTTGTAGGTAGCGGTAAGGTCAAGTGTGTTTTGAGTGTTTCAAGTGAGTCGACTCAAAACACACCAAGCAGTGCGCGGGTAGTGCAGATGCCTGGGCGGGGCAGCAGGCAGGCAGCAGGACAGTTGGCATTGAGATTGACGCAGGGAGGTTGTGGGAAGTGGGGATGGGATGGCAGTAAGTAAGTTCACGCAGCAGAAAAGAAGCAAGTATGGGGACGTGAGCAGGATTGGCAAAAGGCAGATCAAGAATCAGTTATTTCATTGCTGACAGAGATAAAAACGACAAAGAGAAGCGGCACGAGCCACACACAGACAGAGACATGACACAAAAACGGATAAGAGCACAGAAAAGCAGGCGCAACAGGGAGTTTTTTAGAATTCTCAAAAACATGAATACTTCTGAATCTGGCATGTATGATCCAGTCCGGGCTGCCCAAAAAAAATCTCAATCCCAAAGATACTATTCAGAGCACCCCAATATCCTCTCAATCTCAACCATACAAGACACCCCACCTCGAGCACGTATATGAGGGCGGACTGAGTGCGGGCCAATGGGATGTTGACAGCTGTCCCTGGCCGCATGTACACGTGCAGCATGAGCTGGGGGATGGTGGGGGTGGGGGGGGGAAGGCGGGGGAGGGGGAGGGGGAGGGGAGGGGGTAAGGCGGGGAGGAGGATTGGAGGGATTAGTAAGGGGTAAGGGGGACCAATGGGATGTTGACAGCTGTCCCTGGCCGCATGTGCACAAGCAGCATGAACTGGAGGGTGGGGGGGAGGGAAGGGGGGAGGGAGGGAGTAAGGCAGGGAGGAACACTGGGTGGAACGGGAGGGAGTAAGCGGAGAGGGTAGAGACGGGTGGGGAAAGGGAAGGAGAAACAGGGCGAAGGAGATAAGGGGACTGAGGTTGTGAAAGGAGAACGGTTAGGAGTTGAGGGGGTTGGAAAGGGATTGAGGAAGGTTGGGATGGCGGGGACGTTCGATTGAAGGGCAAGAGTTCGGTGAGCGAGAGAGTGCAGATGACACGAAGAGAGAGTGCAAATGACACGAAGGAAAAGAGGGAGAGAGAGTGCAAATGACACGAAGGAAAAGAGGGAGAGAGAGTACAAATGACACGAAGGAAAAGAGGGAGAGAGGGTGCAAATGACACGAAGGAAAAGAGGGAGAGAGAGTGCAAATGGCACGAAGGAAAAGAGGGAGAAAGAGTGCAAATGACACGAAGGAAAAGAGGGAGAGAGGGTGCAAATGACACGAAGGAAAAGAGGGAGAGAGAGTGCAAATGACACGAAGGAAAAGAGGGAGAAAGAGTGCAAATGACACGAAGGAAAAGAGGGAGAGAGGGTGCAAATGACACGAAGGAAAAGAGGGAGAGAGAGTGCAAATGACACGAAGGAAAAGAGGGAGAGAGAGTGCAAATGACAGGAAGGAAAAGAGGGAGAGAGAGTGCAGATGACAGGAAGGAAAAGAAGGAGAGAAAGTGTCAGAGAGAGGAAGTTGTAAGCGAGGGGCGGAGTGATGTGTGGGAGTGAGGGACGATAGTGACAGTGGGGATTAAAGAAATAAGGACTCGCGGAATGACATAAGGACTCCGCGAGTGGCAATGAGAAGGACACAATAAAGTGAAACGGAGAAACAAAGTGTGAGAGAGAGCGAGTGAGAAAGCGAGAGCAAGACTGACAAAGTGTGTGAGGGGTGGAGGAGTGCAAACGTCCCTGAACCGCCCAGCCACCACCCGAACCTGCGCTGCCCCCGACCCTTGCGCCTCCCTCTCTGCCCCCGAGTTCCCCCCTTCCTCCCCTCCGCCTCGCCCCTCCCCCCTTTCCCCCTGACCAGGGGGAGCAGGGGCGGCGGGGAGGAGCACGCAGGGCGCAAGAGCGGCGGAGCGGAGGTGAGAGAGGAAAAGATGGGGGGGAGGGGGAGGGAGAGGGGCGGAAGAGGCGGAAGTAGGGGGCGAGGGGGAAGAGGGGGCGGAAGAGGAGGCGGGAAGTGACATTTCACCATTCCCCCCCCCGATTTTAATGTCTGAGGCCCAGAAAACTTCGATTCCGCGCCCCTGCGCTTGCCCTCCCCCTCCCGCGTTCCACTCCCCTTCTCTCCCCCAGTCGATCTCCCCCCAATCTTCCGCCTCTTCCCCCCACTCCTCCTCGTCATCCGCCTTTCCCGCTTCCGCCAGCATGAACACTAGGGACTCAAGCGCGCGTCCGGGGGGAGCGGGGGGGAAGCGCGAGCGAGGGGAGGGAGAAAAACTCGTCAACCGCAATAATGGGGGAAAGGGGGGAGGTTGCGCTGATTGCTTTCCCGCTTTCCGCCTCTCCGCCTTTTCCGCTCCCGCCTCCCCCACTCCACCCGCCTCTGCTTCTCCGCGGGCCAAATGCGCGCGCGGTATCCCCTTCGGCGGAAACTTTACTCGCGGTGATTGTTTCCATTGCGCGTCTGCTCACTCCCCCGCTTCTCCGCGCAGTCCGCGCAGTCTCCGCTGCTGCAACCGCCCCCCCTCCCCCTTCCCCTCCGCCGCACAACTGGTGCGCAACCTCTGGCGCGGAGGTTCGACATGTTGCAAGCTCTGATGCAGAGTATTTTGGAATTTCCGCGCGCCGTTCTCACATTTCCCCGTGCCTCGTAGACGCACTCGGTGTGCCTTGAAGGCGTCTAGGTTCAACGCATTTAAATGTACTCGAATTCCTAGAGTACGAGCACCATCAGCGCCACACCTCACCGCGCCGCAACCGAAACGATTTGACCATTGTCTTTGGCGGCAAGCGCTGCAGTCGAACTGCGAGAATTGCCGAGCCTGCAATGCTAACGAGGCACCCGAGGCTAAGGGCGACACGATGCTGATAATAGTCCTCGGAGGGCCGAGAAGACGAGCGGAAGCCATAGAGCCGAGGTAGTATTGAATTCGTCGAGAATTCAAGAATTCATTCATAGCAAACTAGGCTTGCGGGTGGTAGTGGGAAGACCTCGCCCGAATCCCTCCGCGGAAACCCGTTCGCCCCTGCGGGTTTTCCTCGGAGGGATTTTCGTTTTCCCGCAGTCGCCTAGCGGGGTACGCGAGGGGCGGGAGCCACCCTCCCCCTCCCGCCCGAAAACGGGCACCCCCAGCTGGCGCCAGCTGCCGATGACGCCAGCTGCCCGCGCCCTCGAGCTGGCAGTGGTCCCCCCTCCCAACCGAGCCCAACCCCTTGCTCGGTTCGTGGACGGGTTCCGTCCGGTAACCCACCCATCCCTCGCCGAGCGACGCATCGCCGACGGAACCAGTCTGCGAAATTTTGCCGGCTAGACGAAATCGACGCCCATCTGCGCCGCGCTCCACCGCTCTCGCCCTAGACGGGCCCGTTTCGTTCAAGCCACTCGATCTTGGTGACGTGTCGAAGGCCCCCTCCCGAACCTTGGAATGGGCCTTTCAGCTGCATTCAAGGCGGCCCACCCCATGCTACCAACAACCAGGTTTCACGTCGAGGCCAATAGGGCCCCGCCGGCTTCCGCGAAGAGCTCCTCCCTCCTCCTCCCGCGTCTCGGAACGCGCCCTGCCTCCTCGCCCTTGAACCCCCCTGGTCCGTCGCGGTGGGAGGGATGGCAAACAGCTAATACCCTGCGTCCGGTCTCATTTTGTTGCTGTTTCCGATTTTTACTTCCCTACTTCCTAGTCCCTGCTAGTTCCCAACTCCCCTGCGCGCCCGCCCTCTCCACTGCTAGGCCTGACATGGCTACGGGCCCCGCCTCTGTACCCGTCATGAACGAGGCGACGGTTCGACGCGGCCTCATCCTTAGTGCAGGCGGGGTCGAGGTGGAGTTGTACGAGGACCAGCTGAATGCGATTAGAGAGGCGCCGAAAGGGGAGCTCGACGAGAGCATGATGGTCGCGGGCGTCGTGTACGTGTCCTGTCGAACATTTTCGGTTTGCCATGTTTCGGTTTACCTATCGCTGACGTTGCCTTAGCTTTCCGTGCAGCCTGTTCTGTCATGAGCTGCTGTCCGTCGAGCAGCTCCCCAAGGTGTCGATCGTGACTCCGGCGCGTGCGCGTGAAGAGATGGCCCGTCCCACCCCGGTCGCTTTTGCGAACAACCACCTCGACGGCCTCCTCGGCAAGCAAGTGGTTTTCGTTCTGCTGCGGACACCGTGAGTTCGACACTCTCCCGTCGCCTTGCGTGCTCCGTCTTTAGCCCTCAACCCGTTCTCACGTGCATTGGCTCTGCATGCAGACTGAGTGTGCCTCCGTTCTCCCACTCGAGCCTGTTTGTGGTATCGCGCCCCGACGATCTGCTGGCTCCGAGGCACCGTGGCAGTCGAACTCGAATGATGCACTTCGATTCGAAAGACAAGTTTCCCGATATGAACCACCAATCTTCTCTGGCGCAAGAAGTTTTCGTGTGAGTGACAGCTTTGCCACCCTGCTCTCGAGCTGTTGTTCTCGAAAATCTTACTCTTCTGTCCGCTGCGTCGCAGGGGGATGAAGAAGCAGCTTCGCGCCAAGTACGCGATGACCCACCAGGCTCTGACCGAGGACGACCAAGAAGTGTTGAACGTGATGGACCTTCGACTGGAGTTGAACGAGGATTTCGACCATCTGGTAAGCTCTCCTTAGACCACCAGCGTTTTTGTCGAGCATGTGTTTTGTCGCTTACGTATGTTTTGTACCCGTCGCAGACGACGACGGCCTTGTCGAGCCCCTATCAAAACGGCGCGGCAGCTCGTGTCGTGCATGGGGTGCGCCGGATTCTGTCGAAATGGGATGACTTCATCCTACAGCCTCGAAAGGGCGAACTCGTGCATCTAGGGAGAACGAACCCTGGCCCGGGTGTGCTTCCGTTGTTCATGGTCAAGCTGTTTTCGAGAAAGATCGACCAGCTGGCTGAGGGAGCAGGTGTGGGAGGGGGTGCCGACCACGAGGGAGGAGGCGAGAAGACGGGACGTGTCGTGATTGAGTACAGCGTCGAGGAGGAGGAGGAGGAGATCGAGGAGGATACATCGAGGCAGGCTCAGCATGGGGCGAGCGGCCCGGGCGGCGATGCGAACCAGGACGAGGACTCGAGCTCGGGATCGAGCTCCGGCTCGAGCTCGAGCAATGAGTCAGTCGAGGACGACGGCGAGGGCGCCGGACATAGAACGGAGCGTACGGGGGAGCACGGAGTGGCGCTCGGGGAGCGGGTGGATGAGCGAGTAGAGCTTATCGAGTAGCAGGCGATAGGGGAAACTAAGGCTGTCGAGGAGCAGGAGGGCGGAGCGGCTGCGCAGGAGGGTGGGGTCGGAGGGCAGCAGCAGGTGGTGGGCGAGGCGGCTGCGCAGGAGGGCGGGGCAGGAGGGCAGTGTCAAACATTATATATGTTGTGTTAGTTTAGGCTACAGTGGGTTAGCCTATAGGGGGTACACAATTCTAGGGTTAGGTACTTGTACTCATTTCACTGCTAGTTCATTCATTCCTGTTCAGTGATTCCAACATGGTATAGAGCAGGTCCTTCCTAGGACCGAAATTTTCTAAGGGCCCACCACTACGTAACTACCTACCTACCTGTGCCCTAGGGCGCCTCGGCGTGTCACGCCCCTAGAGACCCCTCTTGACGGCCCCGCGCTAGCCCCGGTCAGGCCCCGTTGGCCCCATGCCCGCTCTCCCTAGCGGCCCCGTTCAGGCCCCGTCGGCCCCTTTAAGGCCCCATTCAGGCCCCGCGCTAGCCCCGTTCAAGCCCCGTCGGCCCCGTTTCAGGCCCCGTCGGCCCCGCGCTAGCCCCTCTCAGGCCCCGTCGGCCCGCGCTAGCCCCGTTTCAGGCCCTGCCGGCCCCGTTTCAGGCCCCGTCGGCCCCGCGCTAGCCCCTCTCAGGCCCCGTTGGCCCGCGCTAGCCCCGTTTCAGGCCCCGTTGGCCCCGTTTCAGGCCCCGTCGGCCCCGCGCTAGCCCCTCTCAGGCCCCGTCGGCCCGCGCTAGCCCCGTTTCAGGCCCCGTCGGCCCCGCGCTAGCCCCTCTCAGGCCCCGTCGGCCCCACGCTAGCCCCATTCAGGCCCCGATCGGGCCCGCGCTAGCCCCGTGGGCCCCGTTTCAGGCCCCGTCGGCCCCGCGCTAGCCCCGTTCAGGCCCCGTCTGCCCCTTGCTAGCCCCGTCAAGGCCCCGTTTGGCCCCGCGCTAGCCCCGCTCAGGCCCCGATCGGCCCTGCGCTCGCCCCTCTAGGGCCCCAACCGGCCACGTGCCGACCTTGCCGACCCGTGCCCACCACCTAGAGGCCCCGGGCAGCCCGTTCCCGCCGCAGCACACGAGGGAGAGCGGGCGGCCCGTCCCCGCCGTGACCCGAGCCGCGCGCCCCGAGCCGAGTCGCGCGCCCCGAGCCGAGCCGCGCGCCCTGAACCGAGCCGCGCCACCCAGCCGAGCCGCGACCTGACCTGAACCGAGCCGCGCCGCCCTGCCCTACCTGGTTCGTCCTACCTGCTTCTCCTACTGCTACTACTGCTATTTCTACTGTTCCTATGGCTAGCCCACAGGTTTTCGTGTTCGATGCTGAGGGCCACCCTGTGAAGTTTGACACCTGGCTCGATGACCTGCACCTCTACCTACAGCTCACAGCCAAGGATGACATGTCACTGTACGATCACGCTCTAGGCCATGTCACTGCCCCTGCTGCTACTGCTGATAGCACTGCTTGCTCACAGTGGCAGACTCGTGATGCCCACGCTCGCTTCGCCATTCGCAACTCCCTGCCGATAGACGAACGCGAGCACTTTGGTTAGCACAAGACTGCACAGGCACTATACACTGCTGTAGTTGCTCGCTACTCCTCACCTGCCTCTGCCGCACTAGGCCGTCTCTCCCTCCCCTACCTGTTTCCCGACCTGGCCTCCTTTCACACAGTCACTGACCTCATCACGCACCTCCGTACTAGTGAGGCCCGCTTCCGTGCCGCCATGCCTGCTGAATTCCTTGCCACCCACCCCCCTCCACTCTGGCTCACTCTCTACCACCTAGTCACCCGCCTCCCTGACACACTGCGTGCTGTCAGGGACCACTTCCTAGCTCGTTGCCCCACTGAGCTCACCATTGCCCTCCTCGAGAAGGAGCTACTTGCAGCTGAGACTAGCATAGTCGCTGTAGGTGCCTCTCGTGGCGACCCCCGTACCCCGTTCTTTGAGGGGTGTTCTCCTTCCCCCCTTCTTCCCTCGGTCGCCTCTGCTGCTGCTGTCGACCTTCTTGGTATTGAGAAGGTCGGCGCTGCGTCTGCCTCGAGCGGACGCCGCAGCGGCAAAGGCAAAGGGGGCAAGGGTGGTGGCGGTGACGGCGGGGGAGGCGGCGGTGGGGGCGGTGGAGGCAGTGGGGGTGGTGGCTTGGCTGGAGGGGCAAGTGGTAGCGGTGGGGGTGGTGGCGGCAGCGGCGGGGGAGGTGGCAGGAGTGGAGGCGGCGGTTGGGGTGGCGGTGGACGAGGCGGCGGCAGGGGTTGGGGTGGTCGAGGAGGTGGCAGCGGTGGTGGTGGCCGTGGAGGCACTGGCGGTGGCCAGGGCCAGCAGCACACTCCCTCGCCCCAGGTGGTCCGTGAGTGGTACTCTCAGCACGGGAGTGGGGGTGGTCTTAGCTGCACGTACGTCATTCGCACTGGTGACCGCACTGGTCAGCAGTGTGGACGACCGCACGCCACACAGCGCTGCTTCTCTCGTCTCGACGACGCTTGGCGTGTTCAGTTCCCTCAGGCCACTGAGCTGCCCCGCTGGCTTGATCTCCTGAAGAAGGGGATTGATATCTATGCTCTAGACTTTGATGCTATTCTATCTGCCATGTATGTGATGTCTACTAGTGGAGAGGGTACTGAGTACTTGTGTGTGCCGCCCGACCCGGGCATTAGGGCCAGTGCGTCTGCCGCTCCAAGTACTCGCGTGTCGGCTACCCCAGGTGCTGGTGAGGCTGCTGCTCTAGGTGCTCGTGTGTCTCCCCCCCTTGGTACTGCGTTGACTGCTGCACTGCACACCTTCACACTGGACTCAGGTGCTTCTCGCTGCTTCTTTCGTGACCGCACTGCCCTTGAGCCGCTTGCTCGGCCAGTTGCTGTCTCCCTTGCTGACCCCTCTAAGGGTCCGGTCATTGCGACCTCTTCCACTGTCCTTCCCTACCCTGCGGTCCCGTCGGGCACATTGTCAGGTCTCCACCTCCCCTCGTTCTCTACGAACTTGGTGGCAGGATGTGCACTCCAGGACGGGGGTGTTTACCAGTTCACCCCTGCCTACGAGCGCGTGACACACTGCACGTGTGCTCGTACGGGCCGTCACTTGGCTACCTTCACTCGGCAGCCGGGGTCGGACCTGTACACACTGACTACTGAGTCCCCTTAGGTTGCTGCGACTGTGTCCGCGTCTGAGTCAGGTCAGCTGTCCGCCCCTTGCTCGTGTCGCTCTTTGGCACACGAGACTATCCTCTAGCACCACCGCCTTGGCCACCCGTCTGTGCAGCGGCTTCGTGCCATGCACTCCCGGTACCTTGTCTCTGGCCTGCCCAGGGTCCTTCCTGCCCTCCCACCCTCGCCTGCTCCTACCTGTCTCCCCTGTGTCGAGGGACGGCAGCGCGCCGCCCCTCACTCCTCCTCGTTCCCCCCGACGACTGCTCCCTTGTAGACACTCCACATGGACGTGTGGGGCCCAGCCCGCGTCCGTGGTCAGGGTCAGGAGAGGTACTTCCTGATAGTTGTTGACGACTACTCGCGCTACACCTCGGTCTTCCCCTTGCGCACCAAGGGTGAGGTCCCTGATGTCTTGATCCCTTGGATCCGCAGAGCCCGTCTCCAGCTCAGCGAGCGTTTTCACTCGGACTTTCCTGTCCTGCGCTTGCACTCTGACAGAGGTGGTGAGTTCTCCTCCGACCTCTTGGCAGCCTACTGTGCTGAGCACGGCATTGAGCAGTCGTTCATGCTTCCGGCTTCTCCACAGCAGAATGGGGTTGCGGAGCGCCGCATTGGCCTGGTCATGGAGGTCGCTCGAACCTCCTTGATCCATGCGGCTGCCCCCCACTTTCTGTGGCCGTTTGCGGTCCGGTACGCTGCGCATCAGCTCAACCTCTGGCCCTGTGTCTCCTTGCCGCAGACCTCGCCCACGCTGCTGTGGACGGGGGAGGTTGGCGATGCGGCGCGTTTCCGGGTCTGGGGGTCTCGAGCTTTTGTCCGCGATTCGTCTGCGCACAAGCTCTCCTCCCGTGCTGTTCCCTGCGTCTTCCTCGGCTTTGTCCCGGACGCGTCTGGTTGGCAGTTTTACCACGCCACCTCGCGCCGAGTCTTGCCCTCCCAGGATGTCACTTTTGACGAGTCCGTCCCCTTCTATCGCCTCTTCCCCTACCGCACTGCCCCGCTCCCCCCCCCCGGCCTCTCTTCCTCGCGCCAGGTGCTGCTGTTGCAGACCCCCTCCCCCCTCATGGTGCCGCTCCCTCAGGTGTGTCTCAGGTAGACCCGGTTGAGCCTATTGAGGTAGCTGTCGACTCTCGTCCTGCTGGGGGTGCTGAGCCTGGGGGTGTGGAGCCTGGGGGTGTGGAGCCTGGGGGTGTGGAGCCTGGGGGTGTGGAGCTAGAGGGTGCTGAGCTTGGGGGTGTGGAGCCTCGTGGTGCTGAGCTGCGGAGTCCGGAGTCTGGGGGTTCTGAGTCTGGAGGTACTAGGCCTGGGAGTCCTGCACCTGGAGGAGCCCTCTCCTCGGAGCAGCTGCGTGCGTGGTACTTAGAGTACTGCAGCCTCCGGAGAGGTACCGCTCGAGCCGGACGTACTACTGGGACTGGTGCTAGTGCTTCTTCTCCCGTTCGGGAGCTCCCCTCTCGCGAGCGGATCCGTGAGTGGTACGAGCGGCGCTGCACTCTTCAGAGTGGCGTGCCTCGTGTTCCGGACCCCGCTGCTGTTGGAGCTGCTGCTGGTGCTGAGGACCCGGGCGTTGGAGCTGCTGCTGGTGCTGAGGACCCGGGCGTTGGAGCTGCTGCTGGTGCTGAGGACCCGGGCGTTGGAGCCGCTGCTGGTGCTGAGGACCCGGGCGTTGGCGCTGCTGCTGGTGCTGAGGACCCAGGCGTTGGAGCTGCCGCTGGCGCTGCGGACCCGGGCGTTGGAGCTGCTACTGGTGCTGAGGACCCGGGCATTGGAGCTGCCGCTGGTGCTGAGGACGTGAGCGCTGGACCTGCTGCTGGTGCTGCGGACCCTGGTGCGGGTGTCCCTGCTGACTCTGGTGTCGCTGCTCGGTCTCGGCCGTACTTTGTTCCGCTCCTTCAGCAGGTTCTTGGTCAGCTTCCTCCTCCTTTTCCTCCTCCCTCCTTAGCGTGTCCTCCGCCTGTCCAGCTGCTGTCGGCGTTACCGTCTGCCTCCTCTCTCCCTGGTCCTGCTCCTTACACTGGTCCGACTGGAGGTCTTACTGAGCGGCGTGAGCCTGCGTCTCGTCCTGCGCCGCCTGAGTCTCGTCCTGAGTCGCCTGTCCGCACTGCTCTCTCTAGTAGTCAAATCCAGCGTCAGCGTCTTCTTGCTGTCCCAGGCACTCACCGGATGGCGCTTCGTCCGTCCACTGCTCCACAGCGTGTCCCACTGCCATCTCTTCCTGCTTCCTCTCTTCCTGCTCTTGCTGACCCTGGGTCTGACTCTCTTTCTGCTATCAGTCCTACTGTCACGCGTCTCCTGGCTACTGTTGTCACTGACCCTTCCTTTGAGTCCGCTGCTGCGTCTGCCTTAGTTGCTGAGCTTGTCGACTTTGCTGCTCGCTGTCGTCTAGACTACGCTGCTAGCCTAGTTGCTGAGTCTGAGTCTGTTTGTCCTCCGTCCGTCGGGGGTGAGTGTGCTCTTGGCACTGACGTCCTTGAGGACAGGCAGGAGGAGTTTGAGTGCTTTGCTGCCGCTTTGCCCCATCTCGTGTCCATGCTTGTTGCCCCCGAGGGAGACCCGGATGCACCAGACATCCCGACCCCACGCTCTTACGCAGAGGCGATGGCCGGTCCCTAATCCTCTCAGTGGCAGTCAGTCATGGACACAGAGATGGCTTCCTGGAAGTCCACAGGCACCTACGTCGACGAGGTTCCCCCACCTGGGGCGAACATCGTCAGTGGCATGTGGATTTTCAGGGTGAAGCGGCCGCCGGGCTCTCCGCCTGTCTTCAAGGCGCGTTACGTTGCACGAGGCTTCAGTCAGCGAGAGGGAGTTGACTTCTTCCAGACCTTCTCCCTGACCCCAAAGATGACCACTCTTCGGGTTCTGTTGCACGTCGCCGCTCAGCGTGACTACGAGCTCCACTCGCTTGACTTCAGCACTGCTTTCCTGCAGGGCAGCCTGCACGAGGAGATCTGGCTGCGCCGTCCACCTGGCTTCACTGGGTCGTTCCCTCCTAGTACCCAGTGGAGCCTCCGACGGCCAGTCTACGGTCTCCGCCAGGCGCCTCGTGAGTGGCACGACACACTGAAGACTACGCTTGCGGCTCTTGGGTTCGCGCCTTCTACTGCTGACCCGTCGTTGTTTCTACGCACCGACACCTCACTGCCGCCGTTCTACGTCCTTGTGTACGTTGACGACTTGGTCTTTGCTACTGCTGACACTGTGGCACTCGCCCACGTGAAGTCGGAGCTGTAGAAGAGACACACGTGCATAGACCTGGGTGAACTGACAAGCTATCTTGGCTTGCGGATCACCCGGGACAGAGCACGCCGCACCATCACCTTCACTCAGTCACACATGGTGCAGCAGGTCCTTCAGCACTTCCGCTTCACGTACTCCTCGCCTCAGCCCACTCCTCTGCCTACCGGTCACTCGCTCTCAGCTCTGCCTTCGGATGAGTCCGTAGAGCCGAGTGGCCCGTATCCAGAGCTTGTGGGTTGCCTCATGTACCTGATGACCTGCACACGACCAGACCTTGCATACCCTCTCAGCATTCTTGCACGCTATGTCGCTCCCGGCCGTCACTGGAAGGAGCACATGGATGCAGCTAAGAGGGTGTTGCACTACTTGTGCAGTACGTCGGGCATGGGGCTAGTGCTTGGAGGGCGAGTCCCAGTTGTTCTCACTGGGCACTCAGACGCTTCTTGGGCAGATGACCAGGCTACCCAGCGGTCGTCTCAGGGTTACTCCTTCAGTCTTGGCTCTGGTTCTGTTTTTTGGCGTTCTACTCGCTCTTCTTCTGTTCTCAGCTCCAGTTGTGAGGCTGAGATCTACGCCACAGCCATGGCGGCCCAGGAGCTACGCTGGCTCACCTACTTGCTGACCGACCTTGGAGAGCAGCCTCGTTCTCCTCCAGTGCTGTACGTCGACAACAAGGCAGCCATTGCCTTGTGTGAGGAGCACAGACTGAAGCACATTGCTCTGCGTTACTTCCTTGCTCGAGAGCTGCAGCAGCGTGGTCAGCTTTGCCTGCGTTACGTGGCCTCTGAGGCCAACACTGCTGATGTTTTCACCAAGGCGCTTCAGCCTTGTGACCATCAGCGCTTTTGCACTCTTCTAGGCCTTGTGCCTACTGGACCTCACTTGCTTACTTCTTGAGTCTGTTTGTACTGTGATCTCTATATATATACCTGCATGTTTACTCTTGTTAGGTTGTGATCATTGTATCTTTTGCTCTATTATAAACCTGCATGTGAACTGGTCTTGTGACCACTTGCTTGTGCTCGGAATTTGTGTGGTATCCTTGAGATCCACCCTGAGCTTGTTTTGCCTTGCTTTGCCTTGACTGGTCTTGTGACCCCTAGTTCTCCCCCACTTTGCCTATGGGGGTGTGTCAAACATTATATATGTTGTGTTAGTTTAGGCTACAGTGGGTTAGCCTATAGGGGGTACACAATTCTAGGGTTAGGTACTTGTACTCATTTCAATGCTAGTTCATTCATTCCTGTTCAGTGATTCCAACAGGCCGCAGCAGGAGGGCGTGGCGGCTGCACAGCAGCAGGAGTTTAGGGTTGCGGCTGCGCGGGTGGGTCGGGAGGGCAAAAGCTGGAGGACGGGGAGGCTGCTGAGGAGTATCGTCGAGGAGATGAGCGACAAGCCGCCGTAACAAGGAGTCACCGCACGGCCAGTGGCTGCGAACAGGCGGGCCCTTCGACCGGGTGGCCTTCGACGGCAGGCCAATCGACGGCGAACGTTGCACCCGGAGGCCAGGTCGTCGAGCTACTGCAAAGGGTCGAGAAGGTCGAGGCGTCGCAGAAGCAGCTCGTCGCCGATGTCTTTGCGAAACACACTGAGCAAGCCGGAGTATTCAACAGGCTTGCTGCGGATTTTCGGACGGCGTGGAATACGATTTCGGAGTCGTCGAAGAGCACACTGTCGCAGTGCGCCGAGGCTGTGAAGGGTGTCACGGCGGAGAGGAACCTGTTGGAAGGGGCGCGGGCGAAGATCGACGAGATGAGCGGGAAGATCATCGAGGGGGTGGCAGCCACCATCACAAAAGCGAGCGAGGACGCCGTCGAGAAGCAGCTCAAGCAGGTCGAGGAGCGGCTGGTTGCTGCGGTACTGAAGGGTTTCGAGAAAGCCATCATGGAGGACATGTTCTGCTCCACCCTCCCACCTGAGACCATGAAGGAGCTGAAGGAAATTGTGAGGGAAGGCTACCATGAAGCCGAAGCAGGCAGGTTGGAAGTCCTCACCGAAGCGATGGCGAGAGGTTTTCAGCGCTCGGCGGGCCCGTCGACGAGGTCGCGTCAGGAGGGTGTGGGAGGGGTTCGCAGCGGGGCTGAGCCTCGAGGTCACGAGCGGTCGGTTCCTCCGTCTTCTTCGGTGGGAGGACATGTCGGCAGCCCGGTTGGATCCCCACCGGCGCGTGGCCGTCATCCCGTCGCCAAGCTCGTCGAAGAAGTCATCGTACTCGACCAGTCGGCCCTCCCGAAGACCTCCGTAGCGGCTCCGATCGATCCACCTGATGCGTTTGCTTCGATGCGGGACATGCTGCAAGGCCTGGGGAAAACGGGTGGGAAAGGAGTGGTCGCGGGGGAGAAAAGTGGTGCCCCGAACGAGCACGTCGCCTCGACCGGGAACAGAGCCCTAGGAATGCGAGGTGCCTCTACCCCGTCAGGCGGCGGTGCGGGGAAAGGAGCGGGAGAAGCAAGCGCTGGGTTGCTGTCGAAGACTAAAGCGGCATCAGCTGCGCACGGCAGTGGTGCTGGCCTTGCTGTCGGGCTTGTGGGAAACTGGGCGTCTTCCTCAACCCCTCCAGTTGCTCCTGTCGCCGCTGCTCCGTCCCTAGGCAACGTTTGCCTTAGCGATCCGGGCTCCCCTTCAACGTCGAAGAAGAAGCCGGCTGCGACGAAGTCTTCGAAGCGCGCTGCACACGCGACAGAGAGCCTTGACGTGGTGGAGCTGGCCAGCGTCCCTGGTCAGGCGCCTGTCGAGAAGACCTCTATTGTCGTTGCTGCTCGACAGGAAAAGGCGAAGAAGGCCAGGGTCACGGGTCACACCCCACCTCCTCGACTGGACGACCAAGGCAAGACGAGAGGCTGCAAACGTCCCTTCAAAGGACCGGGTTTCGGGTTGCGGAAGGGGAAGCCGGTTTCCAAGTAGACCGTCGGCGGGAGGAAGCGGTTCCTTGGCACTTTTGAAACAGAGAAGGACCAGAAGTTCTGTACGGCCGTCTGCTGGCGCGTGTACTTCCCCGACGTTGTCCTTACGGAGTACGAAGGGTACACGGCGCAGGATGAGGAGGACTAGAAGGTCTACCCCGATGTGGCCGCAGAAATGCCAACCGGCGTTTGGAGTGTGGCGCAAGAACAAGGGGAATGTCGTTTCGACGAGTAAGTCCTGTCGAAGTCATGTTGCTAGACTCTACTGTCGAATTCATGCTGTTTTGGTGAATTGTCGAACACCTGCTGTTTTGCGGTGAATGTGCTGTCGGTCGAATTCTGGCCTCTTGACAAACGCATTTCTTGCGATGTGCAGTTACCTGTCGCTGTTGGCGACGGCAAAAAAGGAAGTGAAAGCTGGAACCAAGAGGGGAATTGCGCTGTGCGTGGCAATTGGTAAGGTCGCGCGGCTTGGCCTGAAGCACGAGAATCTGATTTACCCGGTCCCGAAGGGCATGGCGGCGACACCGCACATGATGGCCATCGCAGCAACTGTGGCGAGCTTGTGGGCGGCCTGCAGGAAGTTGTCGAGGGAGGATATTAAGAAGGATGCCCTAGCTGCCGCAAACGCGGCGATCTACGCCCCGGAGAGTGCAAAGAAGGCTTGTGTGGCTGCCATGTCCGCACTCGTGTCCATACTTTTGCACGTCGGCAAGACGTTCCCGGCGAAGCAGTGGCCCGATCACCTGTATTCGTCGGTTGTCGAAGGTCTCGGCTCGACGGACGCCATACTGCTGCAGATGCTGCGCGTGGCAGCACAGGTCTGTACGCAATGGTGCTGCTGTCGAGCTGCTGCCCGCTTGCTGGAGGACGCGGGCTATGGCAGCCTGGCTATGCCAGAAGAAAAGAGCAAGGCGAAGCAGGGCGACGAGGATGCAGCTGAGACGGAAACGGGCGGGCAAGGGGAGTAGTCTAGGCGGGCACTTTGCGTGGGGGTGTTTGCTATTCTCGACAGTTGTGTTTGTTGTTTCCAAAGTTTAATCGACAGAATGTACATGTTGCATGGATCTTGACTTTCCGTTTGCGATAATGCTCAGAAGGTTCATACAGGTGAGATGGTCGGTTAGTAATGAGAACCTGCCATGCAATCTCTGAAAGAACACCCTACTCTAGTTTCCCCCCTCGTCACGATTGCCTGTCGAACTTGGGCTCTCGCCCAATGTTTTCATGAACTCTTTCCATTTGTCTTTGAACACGTTCTCGGCCCATTTCGTGGTTCGAAGCTCGACGCGAATGAGCTCCCGCGTGATCCTGAGGCGATCTTTGTCCTTCCGGTTGTCTTCTGCTATCTCGACTTTGCGCTTCTTCGTGAGCTGCTTCCCCGAATCCTCTTTGAGAACGAGCCCTTCAGCCAGCATGTTGATCGAGTGGTTCGTGACTATTGAGTCAAGCTTATCAATGATCGTCGACGTAGCCGCGCTGCTGTCGTCGACCGTGAACATCTCGACGGCCCTCATGACAACCTCCATCTTCCGCAATTTCGACTCGACAGCTTTTGGGGTCGGTGGCTTTTCTTTTGGCTGGTCCACCGCAACGGGGGGAACGGTGAGAGGAGTCGAAGTGAACTTGCTGAACTTGACGGCGAAACCCCTCCTGTAAGCGTGTCGAAGACTGTGTCCGTTGTTCAGCGGGCTTGGCCCGTCCCAGTACGACCACGCCTGCCGCACGGTCTCGCAATTGCACCATGGCCACACCACTGCGTCGAAGAATGCTTGGTCGAGCTGGCTGCCCTTGCTCTGTTGAGTGGGCGTTGATTGAGGGGGTTGCTGTGGTGGCGGGGTGGTTTCTTCGGTCGCCGTCTGCGGCACACTCTCGCTCCCCCCCACATTCGCAGCTGCGGTTGTCGCGGCGGTAATCTTCAGTGCGTCGAACGCTTTCTGTAGTAGCGCGAGTGCTTCTGCCTTCGCCTCCAACTCCGCTTGCATCGCGCCATTCTCCCGCTCCAATGACTCGACCTTCTGCCCGAGGCCCTTGATCTTGATTTCTTTTTTCCCACCCTCCTCCTTGTGTAAGTTAACCTCTGCCCAAAGTTGCGTGATGAGGTGCTTGGTGTTGAGTTGAAAGGATGCGTCCTGCGCACAAGATCACGAGTAGTAGGTAAGTGGGCTGATGCAATCTGTTCGGATTAAGATTTAGAAGGGACATCTTACCTAAGCTCTCGAAAGCGTGGGGTTGGTCCGCATCTTGATGCCGTACTTGTCGAGCAGGTACACGTCAAGCGCCCATTTTTGGAAATCCATGTCCTTGCACAAACCGGACATCTGTGCATAAGGGTGACGCTCGCAGTCGCAAACAGTCACTCCGTCGAAGGGGTGGTCGTCACAATGGACGTAGTACATCGCAAGATCCTCGGCGATGGGCATTCGGGCGGCTTGCAGGGCCTTCAAGAAACTTTTCGCTGCGAAGAACATATGCTCCTTGTCCTGCTCGTTATTCCATTCCATCGCCTGAACAAGAACAAGCGTGGTGACATTGAGAGATAGACGGGCAAAACTTGCATTCGATGATCACGCTAAGCGCTCGACGCATCCATACCTCGTCGAGCCAGTGCTCCGCCTTTGGAAATATGTGCTCCTCGATAGCCTTCAGGACCTTCGCGGGTACTTCGCTCTTCGATCTTCCAAGGTAATAGTCACCCGATTCCGTCGTGAAACCCGCTTGCAGCTGGATGGCCCCGCGCGGGATGCCTGTGACGTATGACCTGCGCATCTCATTCATGTCCCATTGACCCAGCTGCGCGATGTTGTCGAGTTCACAGTTTTTGTCGGCGAGGATCTGTGCCGCAGACTGTCGAAAGATATGTGTGACTTTCGACAGGATCCACTCCGCGCTTTTCATCACCCAGGTAACCCATTTGGCATGAGTCGCGTACGGCAACTCGGTCTTGTCCTTGTCGAAGAGGGCCAAGAACAGGTGCTTCCTTGACCAATTTTCCGAGTTGCTGAAATCCAAGGGGGACACGATCTTATCGTTGTTGTAGTGGAGCGGCAGAAGGTCGAAAATGAATTGTATCCACATGAACACTGCTCCGAAGCCGCACTGCCGGAAGTCCATGTGTCGAGTCAGGTACAGGTGGTCGAGCTTGTTGTCTTTGATGGTCTTCGAGTTGCAATAGGCGACCACGAGAACGTGGATCGACGATTCCCCCTTGCTGTTCGTGATGGGCGGAAGGACGTGAGTGAACATATTGCAGTAGCGGATCTCGCGGATGCTTATCCCCCTGCCCAGCATGTGATGCGCCATCAGGATCATCACCCTCACCGCCAAGGCCCTCCACAGCGACTGACTGGGGTAACTCATCGGCTCCCGAAATTACTCCTTGGCCCAGTACGGCAGGATGTCTGAAACGAGAATGCGGAACTGCTCCTGCGTGTAAACATCGTCGAGCGAGCCCCGGTGTGGATCGACGCACTGCCTGCATTGAGTGGGTGGATACAGTGAGTACTTGGGTGAGAATTTGAGTGAAAAGTTTTAGAGTCTGGTGTATGGCAGCCTACTTACTCGAACTGAAAGTCGTGCAGCTGCCGCAGCTTGACCGCAAGAAGCTGCCGGGCCTCGGTGATGTCGTCCAAGGGTTTCGTTAGTGGCTCGTTGAAGAGTATGGCCTCTACTCTGCAGAAGCACGTTAGTGCAGTAAGGCGCGCCAGCATCATCGGAGGGGTGCTTTTTTTCGCCTTCCTTCCAGCGACTCTGGTCCGGCCTGTATCCAACGATGCCGCCTGTTGGCCGGTTTCAGTCGACATGTATTCGACGTACGCGCGCAAGCGCCATTTCGTTATTTTCGGCCCATGCAGGTGCTCCTCGTTACGCAGCGCCTCCCTCCATCTCGGCCCCATATCGTCGCCGATCTCCCTACCGATCTCGTCCTCGTAGATCACCTGCTCCTCTTTAGGCATTCCGTTGCTTCTCTCGGGTGCCAGAATTTTACAGGCCCAAGCTTTGTAGTGCATGCTTCCAGAGACATAGTTCTGTCGGTGCAACCCTACGGTTTGCACTCGTCTTGTTGTCCGTGTGCGTGCATGTGTGTGTGTGTATGGAATGGTATGAGGGCATGGGATAATATATATTTCATGCTTATAATTGTGTGTGAATGTTGAGTCATGATGTCGAGTGTGTGTGTCGAGTGAATAGCGAGTTATCGCTAGACGCGTGTTACGCGGTCGTTTGTGTCTCGCGCGCGGTTTCTATTTTTGTCGTGCGCGGTTTCTATTTTGTCGTGTGTCGAACGTTCGGTGTGTCGCAGGTGTGTGCAGCAGACCCATCAAGAACTCAAGGATGAGTTTGTGATGAAGAGCCCGAGCCTTGGTGTCAAGCCTCAAGTTATTTCGAAGCTCGCCAAAAGGGTACACCTCAAGATATTGAAGATAGTTACATTACTTTGTGTAGTGTAACATTTCACTAGGTGTAGGCCCTGTTGAACAAGGAATGAAATGACTAAGAATGAAACGAGTACAAATATGGAAACCTAGAAGTGTGTACCCCCTATAGGCTAACCCACTGTAGCCTAAACAGCTACAAAAATATATATAATGTTTGACACACCCCCATAGGCGAAGTGGGGGAGAACTAGGGGTCACAAGACCAGTCAAGTAAAGCAAAGCAAGCTCAGGGTGGATCACAATGTCACCACACAATCCGAGCACAAGTTGAAGGCCACAAGGCCAGTTCACATGCAGGAGTACATATATGTATATATATATATAAGACTAAACAAGCAAGAGCAGTGATATATATATATGTAACAGTACAAAGAGGGTCAAGAGGAGAGCAAGTGAGGCAAGACAGACACAAGACCCAGCTGGGTACAGCAGCGCTGATGATCACAAGGCGCAAGTGCCTTGGTGAAAACATCAGCAGTGTTGGCCTCAGAGGCCACGTACGCAAGTCGCAACTGACCACGCTGCTGTAGCTCACGAGCAAGGAAGTAGCGGAGAGCAATGTGCTTTGTTATGTGCTCCAGTCTCTGCTCTAAACACAAGGCCAGCATGGCCTTGTTGTCGACGTACAGGACTGGAGGAGAACGAGGCTGCTCTCCAAGGTCGGTCAGCAGGTAGGTGAGCCAGCGAAGCTCCTGAGCAGCCATGGCCCCTGCGTAGATCTCAGCCTCACAACTGGAGCCGAGAACAGAAGACGAGCGAGTAGCCCGCCATGAAACAGAGCCGGAACCAAGGCTGAAGGTGTAACCCTGTGACGACCGCTGCGTAGCCTGGTCGTCAGCCCAAGAAGCGTCCGCGTGACCAATGAGGACAACTGAACTCCGCCCTCCAAGCACTAGTCCCATGCCCGACGTACTGCACAAGTAGCGCAACACCCTCTTCGCTGCAGCCATGTGCTCTGGTCTGTGTCTCCCAGGAGCAACATAGCGCGCAAGAATGCTAAGAGGGTATGCAAGGTCAGGTCGTGTGCAGGTCATCAGGTACATGAGACAGCCAACAAGCTCTGGGTACGGGCCACTCGACTCTACGGACTCATCCGAAGGCAGAGCTGAGAGCGAGTGGCGAGTAGACAGAGGAGTGGCTTGAGGCGAGGAGTACGTGAAGCCGAAGCGCTGAAGGACCTGCTGCACCATGTGTGACTAAGTCAGGGTAATGGTGCGGCGTGCTCTGTCCCGGGTGATCTGCAAGCCAAGGTAGCTGCGCAGTTCACCCAGGTCAGTGCACGTGTGTCTCTTCTGCAGCTCGGACTTCACGTAGGTGAGTCCAGCAGTGTCAGCAGTGGCAAAGACCAAGTCGTCGACGTACACGAGGATGTAGAACGGCGGCAGAGAAGTGTCGGTGCGTAGAAACAGCGACGGGTCGGCAGTAGAAGGAGCAAACCCAAGTGCCGCCAGCGTAGTCCTCAGTGTGTCGTGCCACTCACGTGGCGCCTGGCGGAGACCGTAGACTGGACGCCGGAGACTCCACTGGGTACCAGGAGGGAAAGACCCAGTGAAGCCAGGTGGGCGACGCAGCCAGATCTCCTCGTGCAGGCTGCCCTGCAAGAAAGCAGTGCTGAAGTCGAGAGAGTGAAGCTCGTAGTCCCGGTGAGCAGCAACGTGCAGGAGTACCCGAAGAGTGGTCATCTTCGGGGTGGGGGAGAAGGTCTGAAAGTAGTCAACTCCCTGCCGCTGACTGAAGCCACGAGCCACGTAACGCGCCTTGAAGACTGGCGGAGAACCCGGCGGCCGCTTCACCCTGAAGATCCACATGCCACTGACGATGTTCGCCCCAGGAGGGGGGACAGCGTCAACGTAGGTGCCTGTGGACTTCCAGGAAGCCATCTCTGCATCCATAGCTGCCTGCCACTGAGAGGAGTAGGGACCCTCTATCGCCTCCGCGTAAGAGCGCGGAGTCGAGATGTCTAGTGCATCCGGGTCTCCCTCAGGGGTTAGTAGTACAGACGCGAGATGAGGTGAAGCGGCAGCCAAGCACTGAAACTCCTCCTGCCTGTCCTCAAGGACGTCCGTGCCAAGGGCACACGCACCCCCGACGGACGGAGGACAGACAGACTCAGACTCAGCGACAAGACTAGCAGCGTAGTCTAGACGACAGCGAGCAGCAAAGTCGACGAGCTTAGCAACTAGGGCAGACGCAGCAGAAGACTCGAAGGAAGGGTCAGTGACGGCAGTAGCAAGGAGACGTGTGACAGTAGGACTGGCAGCACGAAGAGAGTCCGACGTAGGGTCGACAAGAACAGAAAGAGAGGAAGCAGGAGGAGAAGGCAAAGGGGCACGCAGAGGAGCAGTGGAAGGACGCAGAGACATCCGGTGCGTGCCAGGGGCAGAAGGGGGACGTGGACGCGAACTACGAGCACTAGTGCTAGCAGGACGGACAGGCGACGCAGGGCGAGACGCAGGCTCACGACGCTCAATAAGACCGCCAGTAGGACCAGAGTAAGGAGAAGGAGCAGGCAGTGACTTAACAGGCTGTGGACACACTAAAGGAGGGGGAGGACCAGGAGGAGGCGAGAGACCAAGAACCTGCCGAAGGAGCGGAACGAAGTACGGCTGAGGGCGCGCGGCGACTCCAGACACAGCAGGGACAGCACCAGTGCCCCCAGCGGCAGTACCAACGCCCGAGTCCGCAGCGCCAGCACGGACTCCAACACCAGGGTCCTCAGCACCAATCACAGCTCCAACGCCCGGGTCCTCAGCACCTGCAGCAGCTCCAACGCCCGGGTCCGCAGTACCAGCAGCAGCTCCACCGTTCGGGTCCTCAGCACCAGCAGCAGCTCCAACGCCCGGGTCCTCAGCACCAGCAGCAGCTCCAACGCCCGGGTCCGCAGTACCAGCAGCAGCTCCAACGCCCGGGTCCTCAGCACCCGCAGCAGCTCCAACGCCCGGGTCCTCAGCACCAGCAGCAGCTCCAACGCCCGGGTTCGCAGCACCAGCAGCAGCTCCAACGCCCGGGTCCGCAGCACTAGCAGCAGCAGGGTCCGTGAGACGAGGCGCGCCACTACGAAGTGTGCAACGGCGCTCGTACCACTCACGGATCCGCTCACGAGAGGGGAGCTCCCGACTAGAAGGAGAAGTGCCAGCACCAGTCTCCGTAGCGCGCCTGGTCCCAGAGGTACCTCTCCGGAGGCTGCAGTACTGTAAGTACCACTCACGCAACTGCTCCAAGGAGAGGTCTCGTCTAGGCGTAGGACCCCCTGGCGCAGCACCGCCAGGCTCAGCACCCCCAGTCACCGCACCCCCAGGCTCAGCACCCCCCTGCACAGCACCCCCAGGCTCAGCACCCCCAGTGTCCGCACCCCCAGGCTCAGCACCCCTAGAGTCCGCACCCCCAGGCTCAGCACCCCTAGAGTCCGCACCCCCTGGCTCAGCACCCCCAGTGTCCGCACCCCCAAGCTCAGCACCCCCAGCGTCCGCACCCCCAGGCTCAGCACCCCCAGTAGGACGAGAGTCGACAGCAACCTCAACAGGCTCGACCGGGTCTACCTGAGACACACCTGAGGGAGCGGCATCCTGAGGGGGGAGGGGGTCTACGACAGCAGCACCTGGCGCGAGGAAGAGAGGCGGGGGTGGGAGCGGGGCAGTGCGGTAGGGGAAGAGGCGGTAGTAGGGGACAGACTCGTCAAAAGTGACGTCCTGAGAGGGCAAGACCCGGCGCGAGGTGGCGTGGTAAAACGGCCAACCAGGCGCGTCCGGAACAAAGCCGAGGAAGACGCAGGGAACAGCACGAGAGGAGAGCTTGTCCGCAGACGAATCGCGAACAAAAGCTCGAGATCCCCAGACCCGGAAACGCGACGCATCGCCAACCTCCCCCATCCACAGCAGTGTGGGCGAGGTCTCCGGCAAGGAGACACGGGCCAGAGGTTGAGCTGATGCGCAGCGTACCGGACCGCAAACGGCCACAGAAAATGGGGGGCAGCCGCATGGATCAAGGAGGTACGAGCGACCTCCATGACCAGGCCAATGCGGCGCTCCGCAACCCCATTCTGCTGTGGAGAGGCCTGAAGCATGAACGACTGCTCAATGCCGTGCTCAGCACAGTAGGCTGCCAAGAGGTCGGAGGAGAACTCACCACCTCTTTCAGAGTGCAAGCGCAGGACAGGAAAGTCCGAGCAGAAACGCTCGCTGAGCTGGAGACGAGCTCTGCGGATCCAAGGGATCAAAACATCAGGGACCTCACCCTTGGTGCGCAAGGGGAAGACCGTGGTGTAGCGCGAGTAGTTGTCAACAACGATCAGGAAGTACCTCTCCTGACCCTGACCACGGACGCGGGCTGGGCCCCACACGTCCATGTGGAGCGTCTGCAAAGGAGCAGTCGTCGGGGGAAACGAGGAGGAGTGAGGAGCGGCGCGCTGCCGCCCCTCGACACAGGGAAGGCAGGGAGGAGTAGGCGAGGGTGGGAGAGGAGGGAGAACCCTAGGAAGACCAGAGACAAGGTACCGGGAGTGCATGGCACGAAGGCGCTGCACAGACGGGTGGCCAAGTCGGTGGTGCCAGAGGACAGTCTCATGCGCTAGAGAGCGACACGAGCAGGGGGCAGACAGCTGACCTGACGCGGACGCAAACGCAGACGCAGACGCAACGACCTGAGGGGAGGAAGTAGTCAGTGTGTACAGGTCCGACCCCGGCTGCCGGGTGAAGGTAGCCAAGTGGCGGCCCGTACGAGCACACGTGCAGTGTGTCACACGCTCGTAGGCAGGGGTGAACTGGTGAACACCCCCGTCCTGGAGAGCAGAACCTGCCACCAAGTTCGTGGAGAACGAGGGGAGGTGGAGACCTGACAGTGTGCCCGACGGGACCGCAGGATAGGGAAGGACAGTGGAGGAGGTCGCAATGACTGGACCCCCAGAGGGGTCAGCAAGGGAGACAGCAACTGGCCGAGCAAGGGGCTCAAGGGCAGTGCGGTCACGAAAGAAACAGCGAGAGGCACCTGAATCCAGCGTGAAGGTGTGCAGTGCTGCAGTCAGCACAGTACCAGGGGGGGCAGACACGCACGCACCTAGAGCAGCAGCTTCACCAGCACCTGGGGTAGTAGACACGTGGGTACTTGGAGCAGCAGACGCACTCGTCCTAATGCCCGGGTCGGGCGGGACACTCAGGTACTCAGAACCCTCTCCACTAGTAGACATCACATACATGGCAGAGAGAATAGCATCAAAATCTAGAGCATAGATATCAATCCCCTTCTTCAGGAGATCAAGCCAGCGGGGCAGCTCAGTGGCCTGAGGGAACTGAACACGCGAAGCGTCGCTCAGACGAGCGAAGCAACGCTGTGTGGCGTGCGGTCCCCCACACGGCTGGCCAGTGCGGTCACCAGTGCGAATGACGTACGTGCAGCTAAGGCCACCCCCCCCCCCCGTGCTGAGAGTACCACTCACGGACCTCCTGGGGCGAGGGAGTGTGCTGCTGTCCCTGGCCACCGCCAATGCCGCCACGCCCACCACTCCCGCCACCACCTCCTCGACCACCCCAACCCCTGCCGCCGCCTCGTCCACCGCCACCCCCACTACCTCCTCCGCCCTGGCCACCTCCCTCGCCGCTGCCGCCACCCCCACCACCGCTGCCACCTCCCCCACCCGCGCCACTCCCCCCGCCACCACCTCCCCCACCACCGCCACCCCCGCTGTCACCACCACCGCCCTTGCCCCCCTTGCCCTTGCCGCTGCGGCGTCCGCCCGAAGCAGACGCAGTCCCGACCTTCTCAGCACCAAGGAGGTCGACAGCAGCAGCAGAGGCGACAGAGGGAAGAAGGGGGGAGGGAGAACACGCCTCAAAGAACGGGGTGCGGGGGTCACCGCGAGAGGCACCTACAGCGACTATGCTAGTCTCGGCTGCAAGGAGTTCCTTCTCGAGGAGGGCAATGGTGAGCTCGGTGGGGCAGCGAGCTAGGAAGTGGTCCCTGACTGAGCGCAGCGAGTTAGGGAGGCGCGTGACTAGGTGGTAGAGAGTGATCCAGAGCGGGGGTGGGTTCGTGGCGAGGAACTCATCAGGCATAGCGGCACGGAAGCGAGCCTCACTAGTGCGGAGGTGGGTAATGAGGTCAGCGATAGTGTGAAAGGAAGCTATGTCGGGGAACAGGTAGGGAAGAGAGAGACGGCCTAGAGCAGCAGAGGCCGGTGAGGAGTAGCGGGCAATGACAGCAGTGTACAGTGCCTGTGCAGTCTAGTGCTGCCCAAAGTGCTCGCGCTCATCTATCGGCAGAGAGTTGCGGATAGCGAAGCGAGCATGGGCGTCACGAGTCTGCCACTGCGAGCGAGCAGTGCTGTCGGCAGTAGCAGCAGGAGCAGTAGCGTGGCCTAGGGCGTGATCGTACAGTGAGATGTCTTCCTTGGCACTGAGCTGTAGGAAGAGGTGTAGGTCATCAAGCCAGGTGTCGAACTTCACTGGGCGCCCCTCAGCATCGAAGGCTAGCACTGGAGGGCTAGCCATGGTAGCAGCAGTAGTAAAAGCAGTAGGAGCAGTAGGTAGGTAGGGCGGCGCGGCTCGGTACAGGTAGGGCGGCCCGGCTCGGTATACGTAGGGCGGCGCGGCTCGGGTCGGGCGGCGCGGCTCGGTTCGGGCGGCTCGGGTCGGGCGGCGCGGCTCGGGTCGGGCGGCTCGGTTCGGGCGGCTCGGTTCCGTTAGGGCCGGGCTGTTCGGTGCGGTCTAGGTGGGGCCGTTCGAGGCGGCTAAGGGGAGCGCGGGGCCGACGCGGGCTGTAAGGGGTAGGGACGGGGCCGACGCGGGCTGTTAGGGGTAGGGACGGGGCCGACGCGGGCCTCTAGGGGTAGGATCCGGGCCGTCGCGGGCCTCTAGGGGTAGGGACGGGGTCGTCGCGGGCCTCTAGGGGTAAGGACGGGGCCGTCGCGGGCCTCTAGGGGTAGGCTCGGGGCCGACGCGGGCCTCTGGGGTAGGCGCGGGGCCGACGCGGGCCTCTAGGGGACGAGCTCGGGGCCAACGCGGGCCGTTAGGGTTAGGCGCGGGGCCGATTCGGGGCCTCTAGGTGCAACAGCGCGGGGCCTACAGGGCCTCTAGAGGCGTGAACGTCGAGGCGCCCTAGGGCAGGTAGGCAGATAGGCAGGTAGGTGGTGGTGGGCCCTTAGGAAAAACGGTCCTAGGAAGGACCTGCTCTATACCATGTTGAACAAGGAATGAAATGACTAAGAATGAAACGAGTACAAATATGGAAACCTAGAAGTGTGTACCCCCTATAGGCTAACCCACTGTAGCCTAAACAACTACAACAATATATATAATGTTTGACAGGCCCTAGTGAAGGGTAGTTTCGAGACCCTTCGTGGTTGGGGACAGTGTGGCACTGTTCCACATCACTGTACCTCGGCTCTTGGGGTTTGTAGGAGCTGGGAGTCATTCCCAACTCGTAACTCTTCATATCTCTTCCAATTTTTTGTGTTCTAAGACTTTGTTGCTGCCATAGTGCCGTTCGTTCAAACCGACGCTGTGTCGTCACTTCTTAATGAAAGCGTGCGATTTAAATTGCCTATTGTGGGCGACGTTCAGACGCTCTAGATCCAAGTTGAATCAGGTCATTTGAAGTTGTGACCAGAACGCTATGAACGTTTGAAGCCGCTGTGCAGAAATCCGACTATGCACTCTATCTTTCGTTTTAGGCACATTGGAGCCTACTGTGACTATAACAAGTGGTATCAGAGCCCCTTGGAGCAGTTTCGACAATGGCTGGACCTGAGGAAAGGGGTGGCAAAGGTGCTGGTGGCAGAGGAGAAGCCCAAGCTCAAGGCCAACCTCGTGATTCAGCCATGGCGCCTGTGCAACCAAGTGTTGGCCCATCTAGGGATGAGCCTAGAGTGTTTGGCCTTTACAAGTTCAATGCTGACAACTTTGCTGAGTGGTCCTTCAGAATGGAGAACATATTTGACCTCTATGACCTGCTGGAGGTAATGGAAGGAACGGAGAAGCGTCCCGAGAACGACCCGGAGAAGAGCCCGTGGGTGCGGAAGAGCGCACAAGGCTACCTCCTACTTGGGCAAGCGTTGGGGAGCAGCCAAATCCGTCACATCAAGCCTTTCCAGCATGAACCAGAGAAGGGACCAAAGGCATGGGCTGCTCTCAAGGGTGTACACGCTCCTGCAACAGCGGCGGTAGCTGTGGTGTTGGAACGGCAAATGGCGACACTACGAATTGAAGAGGGTGAAGCGGTTGAAGAAGGGGTGCAGAAATTCTTCGACTTGTTGACGCGGCTTGAGGGAGCTGATTTGAACTATAGTGAGCTCCAAAAGAAGACCAAGTTGCTGGCCCTACTCCCTGAGTCATGGTCCTCGCTCATCATCAACCTTAATCGCGACTTGCCCCGCCTCTCGCTTGAAGACGTGAAGCGAGCTATCCTTCAAGAGGATTTCCGCCGCCGTGAGTTGGCGAGTGCGGATGGCGCAGGGGCAGCGAGCATCGGCCGTGGATATGGCCATGAAAGAGGTAGAGGACGAGGGGGAGGAAGGTTTGGTGGCAGCAACTTCGGCGGAGGCCGCGGGAGTGGCGGTTACGGCAGCGACGACAAGAGCTACGGACGCGGTCGCGGCCGATTCGACGGCGAGTGTCACTATTGCCACAAGAGCGGACACATGTGGCGCGACTGCTACAAACTCCCTGATGGTTGGACCCCTGCTCAAGGCCAAGAGGGTAGAGGAGCAGGAGGAGGGAGAGGAAGAGGCCGTGGAGGCCGTGGCGGTCGCGGTGGCGGAGCTGCAAACATGAAGAGCGGAGACAACGACAAGGACCCGAGCAACGATCGGTACCCGGGTCTATTCTACTTCGTGTCGACGCAAGTACCGACTGGTGCAGAGAAGGATGAAGGCTTTGAGGAGCCAGCAGCTGTGGGGAAGGTGACTCTACACCCTCTGGACTATTGGGTGATCGATAGTGGCGCTACCTATAGCATGACACCTCGCCCGGACCTGCTCACCGAACTCGAACCGTCACCGGTGAAGTATGTCACATCAGCTTTGGGGCAGCGAGCGGAGGTGAAAGGCATGGGCAAGGCCATGTTTAAGGGTGCTGATGGGAAGATGGTGGGCCTCAAGAATGTGCTTTGGGTGCCCAGCCTTGCTGCCAACCTGATTTCCGTGCGACGGTTGGCAAAGGCCGGCATGGACACGAACTCAAAGGGAGCCAAGACCTACACCGCAAGGCTTGGCGATCGGATTCTTTGGGACTTTCATGAGGACAGAGATGTCTACAACGAGATGTGGCAGATCCCTGTGGTCCCAATGCCTAAGGAGAGGCAAGTGGCAGCAAGCGTCAGCACCAAAGGTGGAGCGGTTGGTAGCGGCGATTGCATGGACGGTCGCGCTAAGGAGAAGGAGTCCAAGAAGTGCAATCTTGGAGGGACCAGCAAGCTTGGTGAACCTATGGAGAGAGGTGCAGCAGCCAAGGAGCAGCACAAGGGTGAGGAGAACCCCGAGGCAGCAGCGGAGGAGGACTACGGAGAGAGTATGTGGGGCGCTATTGCGAGCGCGGCATTCTCCAATCTAACTTCGGCTACGGGGGAGTGTAATTGGCTCACCTTGCATCGGCGCATGGGGCATGTGGCCCTGCCCATCTTGCAGCAGCTAGTAAAGAATGAGATGGTTGCTGGCATACGTGTGAAGGGGGAGCCCGATGAGGTACTTGGCTGCCCGACGTGCATGCAAGCCAAGTTCACCCGTTTCCCATTCTCTAGTTTGGAGGCAACAGCTAAGGCACCACTTGATGAGGTGGTGATGGACGTGGTGGGCCCCCTGAAGCTTGGAGCTGCTGGAGCTGAGCACTTCCTCACTATTGTGGACGTCTACATCCGTATGACTTGGGTTTACGTGCTGGCCAAGAAGAGCGACGTGGCTGAAACGTTGAAGGCGGATTGGTTCCCAATGGTGGAGCGGCAACAAGACCGTCTAGTCAAGTCAATCCGCACCGATCGAGAGGGAGAGTTCCTGAGCAAGGAGTTTGGGTTGTGGCTGAAGAAGAATGGTATTCGGCACTCCCTCACCATGCCATACTCCTCTGCAATGAACGGCATCGCCGAGCGAGCGAACCGCACAATCACGGAGGCGGCACGCGGGTTGCTCATTGAAGCCGGGCTACCCGACTATTTCTGGCCTGATGCGGTGCAGAGCGCGTGTGTGGCCAAGAACCGAGCCTTGACTCATGTGGGAGCAGACAAATGGGTGCCCTATGTGGAGTGGCTAGGAAGGAAGCCAAAGGTGGATATGCTTGGGGTGTTTGGGTGCATGTGCATGGCGCTCGTGCCTAAGCATCTTCGGCACAACAAGCTTGGTGCCAAGGCGGTGTGGGCCGTGCACTTGGGCATGGCTCAAAACAGCAAGGGATGGCTTCTTTGGGACCCATTCACCAAGAAGTTCTTGGTGAGCAGGGACTGCAAGTTCATGGAGAACTTCATGTACAAAGATTGGAAGGCGGAGAATGAGGCGAAGATAGGCGTGCGGTTTGGGGAGGTGAAGAGTTCCGGTTTGGAGCATGTGGAGATGCCTTTGGAGCTGAGCAGCGGCAGCACAACCACAAGGCAATCCTCCCTTGTGAATGAGGGAGAGGAGGCCAATGATGCAGAGGAAGACGAGGAGGAGGTGCAGCAAGTGAGCGAGCGTGCAGCGTCACTCCCTTCCCGTACTACGAGTGCTCCACGGATTCGAGCCACACCGCAGCAACGCCAAGGCCTTCAAGTCCCTGCAGCTGAGGAGGAAGGAAGGGGCAAGAGGAGAGTTCAACCCTCTAATAGGCTGACTTATGATGCGCTGGGAAAGCAGGGCAAGACAGCCCTGGCCGGAGCGGCAATGATGGTCGGAGACGACGAGGAGAGTGACTACGAGGAGTGTGCCTTCGCGTTCTTCTCTCCGGTGGAGATGCCGGGAGAATCAGCAACTCTCAAGGAGGCTTTGGAGAGTAGTGATGCTGAGGAGTGGAAGAAGGCCATGGTGAGTGAGCTGAAGAGCATCAAGGAGAATGACACGTTTGAATTGGTGGAGCTACCGGAGGGGCGTACGGCGATAACGTCCAAGTGGCTCTTCAAAATCAAGTCGGATGCCGACAGCAAGATCGAGCGCTACAAGTCTAGGCTTGTAGCCAAGGGGTACCAGCAGAAGGAGAAGGTGGACTTCAAGGAGCTGTTTGCCCCTGTGGTGAAGCCGACAACGCTGCGAACCCTATTCGCGGGAGTCGCCATCAAAGGATAGGTAGTAAAACAAATGGACATCGTAACGGCATTCCTTAACGGCATCCTTGAGGAGGAGATTTTTATGGCGCAGCCAGAGGGGTTTGATGATGGTAGTGGCAGAGTGTGGAAGCTGAAGAAGGCCCTCTATGGGCTGAAGCAGGCCCCTAGGCAATGGTACATGAAGCTGCGCGAAGTGTTGGAGGGGATCGGCTTCACTCCCTCAACGGCCGATCACTCCTTGTTCATGCTTGGCGAGGGGGAGCAGAGGAGCTTCATGGTGGTTTATGTGGATGACATTCTTATATTCTCACGCTCCTCTGACTTTGTGAAGGAGGTGATGCTGAAGCTGCATGACAAGTTCAAGTGCAAGTCCCTTGGTGACGTGAACTTTTACCTTGGGCTCCACATCGAACGAGACGTGGAGAAGCGGAGCATGCGAGTGCACCAACGGAAGTACCTGGAGGCGTTGGCTGCCAACTTTGGCCAGAGTGAAGGTCATGTGGCTACTCCCTTTCCCTCTGGGTTCAAGTGTGTGAAGCAGATTGACCAAGCTTTAAGCTCGGTCGAGTCCGAGTACATGGCACTCTTCCGTGCCGTACGGGAGATTGTGTGGCAGAGGCGTTTGTTGGCTGAATTGGGGGAGGAGCAGCAAGGTACTACCCCACTCTACTGGGACAGCCAGGGTGCCATTGCTCTTGCTAAGAACCCTGTGTTGCATGGACTCACAAAGCACATGAGGGTGAAGTGGCATTGGACGAGGAGCATGGTAACTGCGGGTGAAGTTGAGTTGCGGTACGTGAAGACCACGGGGCAGCCGGCTGACATGATGACTAAGAGGCTGGTGGAGCAGCAGCATTGGAAGTGTTGCAAGCTGGCTGGGATGGCTCTGAACTGAGAGAGCAACATATCCTAAGGCCAACAATCCGAGGGGGAGTTTGTTGGTGCAACCCTACGGTTTGCACTCGGCTTGTTGTCCGTGTGCGTGCATGTGTGTGTGTATGGAATGGTATGAGGGCATGGGATAATATATATTTCATGCTTATAATTGTGTGTGAATGTTGAGTCATGATGTCGAGTGTGTGTGTCGAGTGAATAGCGAGTTATCGCTAGACGCGTGTTACGCGGTCGTTTGTGTCTCGCGCGCGGTTTCTATTTTTGTCGTGCGCGGTTTCTATTTTGTCGTGTGTCGAACGTTCGGTGTGTCGCAGGTGTGTGCAGCAGACCCATCAAGAACTCAAGGATGAGTTTGTGATGAAGAGCCCGAGCCTTGGTGTCAAGCCTCAAGTGATTTCGAAGCTCGCCAAAAGGGTACACCTCAAGATATTGAAGATAGTTACATTACTTTGTGTAGTGTAACATTTCACTTGGTGTAGGCCCTAGTGAAGGGTAGTTTCGAGACCCTTCGTGGTTGGGGAAAGTGTGGCACTGTTCCACATCACTGTACCTCGGCTCTTGGGGTTTGTAGGAGCTGGGAGTCATTCCCAACTCGTAACTCTTCATATCTCTTCCTATTTTTTGTGTTCTAAGACTATGTTGCTGCCATAGTGCCGTTCGTTCAAACCGACGCTGTGTCGTCAAACCCCTCTCATCCCATCCCCTTCCAGCCCCTTCGATCCTCTTCCTTGCCTTCGCATCACCCCTCCATGCCCTCGCAACCATCTCTCACGCATCTCCTACTTGCCTTCGCCTACCCTTCCTTCCCCTGCCATAACCTTTCATCCCCCGCCATACCCTTCCATCTCCTGCGATACTCTCCCATCCCATCCCCTTCAAACCACTCTCATCCCATCCCCTTCAAACCCCTCTCATCCCATCCCCTTCAAACCCCTCTCATCCCATCCCCTTCAAACCCCTCTCATCCCATCCCCTTCAAACCCCTCTCATCCCATCCCCTTCAAACCCCTCTTATCCCATCCCCTTCGCCCCTCTCATCCCATCTCAATGAAATCGTGCGATTTAAATTGCCTATTGTGGGCGACGTTCAGACGCTCCAGATCCAAGTTGAATCAGGTCATTTGAAGTTGTGACCAGAACGCTATGAACGTTTGAAGCCGCTGTGCAGAAATCCGACTGTGCACTCTATCTTTCGTTTTAGGCACATTGGAGCCTACTGTGACTATAACAAGTTCGGCCGTGTGGAATCCTGGTCAACTCCCAGCAGCGGAACCTCACACCGGAGAATCCTGCTTTTAAGTGTTCCGGTCGCCAAGTACGGATTGTCTGCGCCCGGTTGGTCGCCGAGAATGTGCGCGGCATCCTCCTCTGATATATTTGCCGCAGCAGGCCGCAGAGGGTCCGGCGGTTCGACATCGTCCGCCTCCCGCTGTTCTCCCGTCCGAATATCCTCATCGTCCGTCGCTTCAGGGACGTTCCTGGCTATGTCCTCTCTGCTTGGTCTCGTCGAAGTGCGCCTAGGAGCGGCGGGGGCGGCTCGAGAAGCGGATGTGCCGGCTGGGGGTGGTTGGCGAACCTCAGGCGGAACAGCCCTCGCTCTCCTACGTCGCCCACCTGTCGAGGTCGGTGCACCAGCCGAAGGTTCCGTCGAGCGGTGGGCTGTCGACGATGGTGCACGGTGAGCTGGAGCCTCGTGTGTAAAGGGGGCATTTGTTGTCGAGATGGGTTCTACGACAACAGGTATGGATTGACCTGTCGAAGGGAATTCGGTCTCTGCACCACCCACTTCAACAGTGACCGGAATACCCGTCGAACGCTGGTCCGTAACAACCGGCTGTATTACTACCGGTATGGCTCGCGACGTCGAGGTGGGCGCTGCCACCTCCGGTATGGCACGCGTCGTCGAAGGGGGCGCGGAAGAAACCGGCCTGGCTCCAGACGACGAGGGGGTGGTGTGGAGATGGACTCCAATTCGACATGTATCCATCCTACGTGCGCCTACCGGGAAGGCGCTGTCGTCGACGGATCGGTCTCCATCAGTGCCCACCGAAAGCTACCGTTTCTCCCTAAATCCTGGCCTGCTGAGAAAACTGTGGTGCTTCTACTATGAATTCAGGTTTATACAGCGACCTTGGGCTGATGTTGCTCCCCGTGGAGACTGAGACATTTGACGTGGCAGTCAGCAGTTGACGTGAACGTTTGACTGCGACAGACGTAACCCGTCGCCCATCCGACAGCGACAGTTCGCTCGACCGACGAGGCGACAGGTTGGCCGCAGTTGACGTCTCCGTCGATTGCGACCGTCGGCCGGTTGCGAAACAGGTTTCGCAACCGTCGACCGTCAGCGCCACCGTGTAGGCGATGCCTTGGCGACTTGCCACCGGGTGTAACCAGTGTTGTCGGGGGTGCACGGTGCTCAACGGCGATTGGCCAATGTCTGTCGAGCACTGTTCGACAAATGTCCCCAAAATTGCAACAGTGCGGCTGACATATATATTGGCATAAGAATACGACATTGAACCCGCGAGTTTCGGAGGGTTTTTTGGCATGGTCAGCCGGGAATTTTCGGGGGCCCGGAGGGATTCAGAGGGTTTTTCGTTTTGCCTCAATTCCCTTTGTGCTAGGGCGGGCGGGGCGGCATGTGATGACGTCACCCGTGTGTATATAATAGGGAAGAATATGACGATTTTATTCTCTCTACTGTAGCACCCCCTACATTGTCAGAGCCATGCACTTCTGTTTCATATATTTGAGGCAATAGAGTGAGTTGACTAGAGATGCAACTAGAAAGGGATGGTTGTGATGGTGGAACTATTGAAGGAAATATAGCTACTGTTGAAGAGAAAAAAAAAGTGGCCAACATCAATGGCTGAAATTAAATAGTGGTAGGTGGTACAATAGATGCAAAGAGCCAAGACATACCGTATACTGCCGGACAAAACACCCCCCCATAATTGTACACCCCCGGGTAGCTTGTGCGGGGTGGGTGTTATGACAGACCTCGTTTCTACTATACCCCCCTTTTTGGCTGATTTTCTATAACACCCCCCTTTTCTTACGGATTCATTATTATAGTCGTTAACGAGTAGCTGCAATACGGAAGAATATCGTGTGAATTTCTCCCTCGATGAAATTCCGCGGTACATTCAAAGGCAATCTGCCGAGATTTGCCCCCTCCCACTATTTCTCTGTCGCCACGTGCAGGTGAATCGTCCGTTGCAAGTGGCAAGAGAGGTGCCACATGCCATTTTCGTGGGGGCGATGAAGTTCGAGGCCGAAACTCGCATTCGCGCCTCAGGCAGTGATGCTAAAACGACCAGCAAAACACCCACATTGACTAATTAAAAAAACACTAACACTAAAATATGCCATATGTAAAGACCCGGGTATTATGTATTTTTTTCCTATGAGGAGACCCCCCCCAGTTTTTCCCTGTATTTTTAGCTATACCCTAGGGTGTTATGTCCGGGAGAATACGGTAATGCAATTATGCTTAGCACTGCCGTACCGTACATGGGAAGGCGGACAGCAAGAAGCAAACAGTTTTCCCGATTGCTTTTGGAACACAGAGCATTTATGGGGACTCCACTCCCTCATATAACCCGAATCTCCTCCTGCATACCACTTATGCATATAACCCAGCATACCACTTATGTTACAACAAGGTCAACCTCCGGCATCGCCCTTAACCACTCTGGAACGCCTTTCACACCCTTGCATCCCCGAATCTCCTCCTGCCAAAGCCTGGGCAGCTGGCTCATCGACTCGGGCAGCTCGGAAAGTTTTGGCAGCCTCTCCAGCTCCAACCATTCCAGAGATGAAAGTGACCCTACATTGACTGGTAACTGCTCGAGTTTCCCACAGTCCGTTATGCTGAGCTGGGCCAATCTAGAGAGGTGGGGGAACGAGTCAGGCAGGCAGCGCAGCAGGCAGCAATCGTGCAGGGTAAATTGCTCTAGGCTGGGCAGCAGCCAAAGGAATCAGGCAGGGAAGCGAGACCGGGCAGGCTAGAAAAAATCAAGGTCTGGAGGCCGGACAAGAGCCCAAAGGGGGGAGAGACGAGAGGCGATCACACGAGGCGATAGTGAGGGAAGTGAGGGAGAGGGTTAAGGGGAGGAAGGGTGGTAGTGTGACGAGGCTGTGGAGTTGAGAGAGATGGAGGGAGGTGAGACGGGGTAGCAGGCTGATGCTTGACGGCAGGTGTGTCAATGATTCACAGTCTGTGATTGAGAGTTCTTCTAACGAGTACATGGCAGCCATATCATGATGCCGCTTCAAATCCTCCCCACTTCCCACCCCCGCATCCCCCTTTCCCTCCCATTTCTCCTCCCGCATCCCCTCCTTTCCCTCCCACTCCCTCTTCCTCTCTCCTTCTCCACCCCCCTCCCTCTCCACCTTTTCTCCTTTCCCTCCTGCTCTTTCTCCCAAGACAGACATCAGGGACGCACATGATTGGATGACCAGGGTTTGCAAGAAGGAGAGGCGGCAGAGGGAGGGAGGGAGGGCGGTCAGCAAGGGGCAGTGGCTGATGTGCAAGTGAGTGAGGGTGGGAGCGAGGAGGGAGAGGGAGTGGGGGATGGAGGCGACGTGCGAGAGGTGTGAGAAAGTGAGTGTGGCGAGGGAGGGGAGGGAAAAGAGTGAGTGAGGGAGGTGTGTGATGTGCGCGTTGTGCTTCAAGTCAATGTGAAGCGTCACCAATCCTATCATCCCACTGGACCCTTCAAGCCTGTCCGATCCGGCAGCAGCAGCAGCAGCAGCAGCGCCAGTTACCGCATCTGCACCCGTTAGAGCCACACCCGTTATATTAGCATTGGGTGCGGTGTGAAACGGGAGGAGGGCGAGATCAGAGAGGCCGTGTAGCTTCAAGTGGAGGAGAGTGGGGGAGCAGGAGAGGAAGGCAGGGAGGCGGGAGATGCGAGGGCAGTCGGAGACAGTGAGGGAGTGAAGAGAGGGGAGGGGAGGGGGGAATGGAGGAAAATTGTCAGACTGAACAGTGTCATGATGAACAGTGTTATCCCCGTCGAAGAGTGACTCCATTTGGTCGATACCGTGCAGGATCAGCTCCTGTAGAGACGGCAGGTGCATCCATGCGCGAGGCAGGGCGGTGAAGCGCGCGCAGAGAGAGACGCGCAGGCAGGTGAGCGATGGCAGGAGGGGGAGGGGCGTCTGGGAGGTGGAGGTCGTGGTGGTGGTGGTGGTGCTTCTGCTGCTACCACCACTGCTGTTGCTGCTGCTGCCACGGATGCCACTGCCGCCATTCCCCCCACCTGTTTCCCCATGCGCAAGGGGTCGCAAAGCCACTGGCGGAGAGGGCAGGCGGGTGAGCGCGCCACACGCGACGAGATGCAAGGAGCACAGGGCGGCGAGGGCGGTGAGGGACGCGGGGAGACTCTGCAGCGAATCACAGAAGGAAATCTCCAGATGGTGCAGCGAGTGGGAGAGGAGGTGGAGGGAGGCAGGGAGGGAGGCGATGAGTGGGAGGAAGAGGAGAGTGAGGGAGCGGAGGTGGGGCAGCTGACAAAGCTCGTCCGGGAGAGAGGAGAGGGCGGGGCAGTTGGAAACATTTAAGTGAGTGAGGGAGGCGGAGAGAGCGGTGAGGGCTTCCGCGGGTATCTCCTGCATCTGCTTCCATCCGATTAGTTCCAGACGGGCCAGTCCTACCTTGCTCTCCTTTTGAGACGTCTCAAAAGTCTCCTGCATCCGCTTTCATTCGAGTAGCTCCAGACGGGCCAGTCCTACCTTGCTCTCCTTTTGAGACGTCTCAAAAATCTCCTGCATCCGCTTCCATTCGAGTAGCTCCAGCCGGACCCGTCCCACCCTGCTCTCCCTCGCATCCTCCTTACAAGGTACCCCCCCTTCCGAAACTGCCCAGGAATGACCGTTTGCCGCTTCCTCCGCTGCGTCGGGAGCAGACGGGCGGGATGCAGAGAGGAGCGCGGGGAGAGGGGTGTGCACGGAGGGGAGGTACGCGAGGGTGAGCGCGCGGAGGCGGCAAAAGCGCGCGGGGAGGCAGGCGGGGACGGCGGAAAGCAAGGCGCATTCGCGCAGCTCGAGGGTTTCGAGAAGGGGGAGCTCGGCGGGGAGGGATGAGGGGAGAGCGCGGAGAGCGCGGCAGCGGTCGAGGGAGAGGTGGCGGAGGGCGGAGAGCGTGGGGAGGGGAAGTGCGGGGGAGGGAGTGTTCGAGAGGGATAGAGAAGCGAGGGGGCCGAGCGAAGTAACCATCGAAGAGTTATCATCCTGAGGCAGTATGTGACTATTCTGACGAGCGACGTTCTGCGATCCGTCTGCGGCGTTCGCATTCGCATACGCATCTGAGATGCGCGAATCGTTTGGTCGAATGGAAGGCTCTGCAGTTTCGTCGATGTGCGTCGCGAAGCCGGTTGGAAGCTTCTCCAGAGCTTCTGAGTCGATTGATAGACTGACGAGAACGGAGAGTTGACGGAATCCGTCAGGAAGGCGTTTTAGTCCCCGAGCGGTGATTTTTAACGCCGTCAAGCGAGTCAACCCGCAGATTGACGGAGGAAGAGCGGTCAGATTTAGCGGGCAGTGCAGCTCCAGGGACTCGAGCCGCGGGCAGGAAGAGAAAAGCGACGCGAGGCCGGCTTCAGTGAAGGCGGCGCGGTGATCAGGACGAGATGACGTGGACGCGACGCGCCTGCCGCGAATGGTAACCTGCTCGGCCATGTCAGAGATGGAAGTGAGTAAGCGATGGACACGTGGCAGCCAACTGAGAGAGGAGGTGATCGTTGGCCAATGAGAGGCTTCCATCTGGCAGAGCGATAGACGTCAACGACGGGAACGAAGCGACACCCTTCAAGAATCGCCGGGTGCACAGCCGTCGCTCAGGCGACAGTTCGACGTGTGAGCGAGTCGCACATGCGACATGGTACCATCGGCGACAGACGAGGGCGTAACTACCGTCAAAATTAGCAGACCCAGAGTTGGAGATCCCGGAAATATCATAAATAGAATCGCGCCGTTTGCCGACGGATGGCTGGGAGCGACTAGATGCAGGCTGCGAAATATGGTGGCTGTGCGACTGCTGTTGCGAACATGGAGTTGACGTGTCGCCGCCATGAGCGACGGGCTCAACGTAGCTGAAGATGCGACCGAGCATGTCGTCCGAGAGGCCGTCGACAGGAGAGGACTCCACCCAGATGAGTTCGGTCGGTGCCGACAGTGGCGCCGACATTGGACCGCTCTTGGCGTAGACCGCCTGGATTGAGATGTCAGCCATTGCTCCGAGCAATGAATCGTAAAGTTTGCTGGTGCGACTGCTAGTGACTGAGCTGGCTGAGCTACCGAGGAGAAACGAGTCACAAGAGCTCCACTCTCTGACGTCTTGTGCTCCAGCATCAACACTCCTATATGCTATAGGACGTTAGATCTAAGATGGGATGGACTAGCTGGCATATTTTGTGCCGGCCGACTGAGCGGTGCGGCGGAACTGACGGGATTGGACGGGACAGTGAGTTGATCAGACGGTAATCGCGGTCGCAGGTTGGGGTTGGGGGGATGTCAAAATCCCGAGTCACTGAGTAAAACCTGAGCACGGTGAATGAGTAAAATGGGATGCGCGATGGTTTGAGCGTGGTTTGATACGGTGGTGTCCGCTGGGACATTGTCTCTACGAAATTTTTGGCCATATGACATCGAATCGAGCCCGCGCGTGGGAGCGCGTCCTCTCTGACATCTCGCGCGACATCGTCAGAGGAACAAGGAAAATGTTTCATTTGTAGCTGTTGTGATTGTTGGAAAGAGTCCATGCTCCAAACAGGTTGGATATGCATTACTTAAGTATTTCACGCCTAGGGGAATAAGATTCGGTACCAGGATGGATTCCCTGATCTCGCCACCATAAATTCTGTCAGGCAATTTGAGATCTTCAATTTCATATTTTTTCTTATAAGTTGTTTAAAATAAACCTCTCGGTAGATTCTAGTTGCGGAAGTGGATGAAGATGTGTATCTCAGCGACGATCCATACGAAATGCATGGACCCAGCCGTCATTTGTGTGATCGCACCTCAGGACGGCTCGGCGATCACGCTGCTGAGCTCGCGTGCCTGGATCTGGGAGATTCCACGCACCATCGTTACGGTCAAGAAACTTCTGCTATGTGGTAAGCACGTGTCGACCACCGTGAAGAAGACGACGAAGTTTCAGCAAATTCTACCCACGTACCTAATGATTGCTAAGGACAGACGCAAGTTGTCTTGCAGCACGCGGTGGATGCGGATTTCATATGGAGATGGAAAGTGGAGCATGTCAGCATGGATAACAAGCGGTTGGTGCTCGACAGGCAACACTCTGAAACACGTCATACCTGTTGGGCTGAAAAAATAGCCCTTAGGATCTTTGCAGAGGAGAACTCTTGGGTAGAAACTTGTAATAGTGGAAGCGTTTTAATGAGAATTGTGAACCGACCTTGCACTGGTGTGTGAGAGCAAAGTAGATTAAATTAAACAAGCAAATACAAGGATTTATATAAGAGTACAGGGAATACGAATAGATAGGTAGATAACTGTATTGCTGTTGCGGTTCGATACAGTGCGACTCGGGCAACTACTCTGTAACGAGTCAGTTGTGTGTCCTTAACTGTCGCGCTGTGATTGTCGAGTCAAAGGTCAGCGACCTTTGACTTTCTCGTAACCTCCAGGCGGTTACCCTAACCTCCGAGGTTGACTCGATGCTTCGTTTGGGACTGCTTCGCTTGGTGCCTTGGGTTTGATACGACAGAAGCGCACTTAGGACTTATTGTTTCCAACAATACCGAAATGAGAGATCGGCTTATCCATAAGCTATTGCAGTTCTCTTTAAAGGTGTGCTGGCGATGATCTCCCAGGAAATCGTCCAAAAGCGGACGGTAACGGCAGGACTGGTGAAGCGCGGACGCATGGCGTTCTTGGAAGGGTTGGCCTTCTACAGGGTGCTAGATCTGGTGTCAAGCTCAGACATGGACAAGATCAAGGGTCTAATTTACATGCACCCCTGAGATAAATATTATTGGTGGCATATTTTAGCAGATCTGTTTCACAGGAAGAAGTTGCGCCGTGGCGAGCCGAGCTAATTTCTGTACCCCCAACCCCCTTGCCTCCCCTCTCCCCTCCTCCCTAAGAGCAGCGGCCTCAATGAGGATCACCATGTGAAGAAATGAGGAATGAGAGAAGAGGGGTTTGCACTAGCAGCAGTTGGCATACATATAGGAAACCCTAATTTGGTTGTACTCGCTATAGAGTACCCCACTGCAGGCTAGACAATTATAACATTCTGACACACCACGTCCATGTAAACCATCCTGACAGATTCGGCGATCATCTTTACCTCCACCAAAGGGGTGCGAGAGGAGGGGTGCAAGAGGAGGGGTGCAGAAATGTGCGAGAGGAGGAGGTTCGCTTCAGGGGGAAGCGTTAATGTGCCAGAGCAAGGGGAAGTAGAGCCTTGCTACGGTCCAGAATGAATTTGGCCTACAAGCACCGCGCGGGGTCCATACGGAGAGTCACTCTACAACGGTAGTGACCTAGACTACGGGGGGTAGACACGAACTACTAAGAGTGATCGTAGCTTTGTTTGGGTTCCTTAGCGCTTGCACATTTGCAGGAGAGGTTGGCAAGAGTTTCACTAGCAAAGTTGGAATTGTAGAATGATTGAACAAGCAACGACAACAATGACTACATCAGGCACCTAGCAACTCAGTAACTAGCATGGTCGACCGCCAGCGCAGAATGGTCGACCGCCTGCCAGCGTTGCATAGAGGAGCCGCGCGAGCACTGCAAAAAGGCGGCCTGCCAACAGAGCAGGTCGACGGCATGCCAACGCTGTAGCAGAGCGGTTGTCCAGCGTTGCTTCGTAGAAGACAGCAGTGTGCACGCTCGCACGTGCGCGCAGACGATTGGCCCGACTTGCATCGTAGGGCATCCGTCGGCTGTTGTCTGCGCCTGACGAGCCACGTCGACTTCAGGATACCAGCCCGAAGTCGCCTTCGCCATCGCGACCTCAACGACATTCGCGTGCCTCCACAAGACTCGTCGAGCAGGTTACGCGGTCGACCTGGTCGACCCCTAGGTGATGTGGTCTACCCCAGGTGCCTCCGGTCGACCACTGGGTCCTTCTAGTCGACCACCAGGTGCCTTTGGTCGACCACAACTACTGTCAAGCTACCGCCTGGTCGACGGACCCCTTCTGTCGACCAGAACTGTTAGCTGTTGTTGCCGAGCTCCCCTCGTCGACCGCTGCTCACTGGTCAGGTCGACCGGCTGCTCCGTCGACCTCCCGGTCGAGCTGCAGGTCGACAGACTACTCTGTCGACCTCCCGTTCGAACTGTCCCTCCTGGTCAACAGCCCACCGGTCCCCCAGACCAGTCGTTTGCAGCTGTCAAGCTCCCTGGTCGACAGCAACACCACAGCGGTGCGGAGAGTCACTCTACAACGCTAGTGAGCTAGACTACGGGGGTTGGCACGAACTACTAGGAGTGATTGTAGCTTTGCTTAGTTCCTTAGTGCTTGCGCATTCACGAGAGAAATCGGCAAGAGTTTCCACTAGCAAAGTTGGAAGTACAAAATGATAGAACAAGCAACGACAACAAAGACTACATCAGGCACCTAGCAACCCTGCAGCTAGCCTGGTCGACCGCCAGCACAGCTCGGTCGACCGCCTGCCAGCGTTGCGTAGAGGAGCCGCGCCAACACTGCAAAAGGGCGACTTGCCAGCAGAGCAGGTCGACGGCGTGCCAACGCTGCAGCAGAGCGGCTGTCCAGCGTTGCCCCGTAGAACACAGCAGTGCGCACGCTCGCAGGTGCGCGCAGACGATTGGCCCGACTTGCCTCGTTGGGCATCCATCGGCTGTTGTCTGCGCCTAACGAGCCACATCGACTTCGGGATACCAACCCAAAGTCGCCTGCGCCATTGCGACCTTGACGACGTTCGCGTGTCTCCGCAGAACTCGTCGAGCGAGTTACCCGGTCGACCCGGTCGACCACCAGGTGCTTCCGGTCGACCACCAGGTCCCTCAGGTCGACGGAGGCCTCCCGGTCGAACTGCTTCTCCTTGTCGACGGCGTCGCCCAGACCAGTCAGTTGCAGCTATCGAACTTCCAGGTCGACAGCAGCACCACAGCGTTCCCCTGCAGCTCGACGATGCCTGTCGAGCAGCCCTCCGATTGTGAACGGTCGGCTGCTACTTCCGTACATCCAGCCAAGTCGTCGGCGTTGCCCAAGCGAGGGCGGGGCCAACACTCCACTCCCGTTAACAATCCCCTGCCGTGCTCACGCTTGGGCCTCCAGCCCACACGGTAGTACTCCACGGAGAAACTCGTCCTCGGCGTGCACTCCACACACAGCACGCCGTCACTGCACCAGCCGTGCAGAAGGGCACGATACCTACTGCTGCATCTCATCGTCGCCGTCGCCGACGTCAGACAAACGAACTTGGCTGATGGCGACAGAGCACCGGTTGAAAGCCGGAAAGTGCATCACCTTCGTCAGGAAGTCCGCCGGCTGCTCGGTGGTCGGGATGTACTTCAGCACGAACTTCCCGAGCCTCACCATGTGTTGCAGCCAGGCGTTGCGTCGTTCCATGTGCTTGAGGTTGCCCGTCAGCCCCAAGCCCTCAGCGACCGTGATTGCCGACTTGTTGTCAACGCGGAGGATGGTCGGCTTCCCGGCGTCGAGCAAGTTGAATTCCGCAAGGAGGAAGCGAAGTCGACGCCCCTCCTTGCTGGTATCCGTGGCCGCCACGTACGCCGACTCGGTCGATGACAATGTCGCGCACTTGATGCGCGAGCTCGACCAGGAGACGGCCGCCCCTCCGTAGACGAACACGTAGCCTCCCGTGCTCGTCCAGTTCAGCTTGTCGCCTGCGTTGTCGGCATCGACGTAGCCGATCAGCTCCAACGATTCATGTCCACCGCCGAACTCCGGGGCGGTGTCGCGGGTGACGGCGAGGTAGGCGAGGCAGCGGTCGACCTCGTGCCAATGCTGGTCGCTCCTCACCGTGAGGCCGCTCCCTAGCTTGCTGCAGGCGAACCCGATGTCCGGCCTCGTCGTCGTTGCCGCGAACTGCAGCGAGCCGACCTTCTGTCGGTACTCCTCCTCTTCGCGCTCCAGGGCCTCCTTGTCGTCGAACGTCAGCTGAGCGTAGGCGTCGACCGAGACCGGCGTCTTTGAGACTCGACCGCCCTGCTCCTCGTCGATGAAGCGCCTGCGCAGCTTGTTGGCGTAGCCCTACTGGTGCAGCCACAGCTTCCTGGCCGGCCTGTCGCGCACGATCTCCAGCCCAAGGTACTTCACCACTGACGAGATCTCACGCAGCTCGAATGCGGCCTCCAGCAACTCCTTCAGCTCCTTCAACATCGTGGTGCTACTGCTGGCGGCGAGCAGGTCACTCCGTCGTCGCCGGCTTTGAAGTAGAGCGCCTCGTCGACCTGGCTCTTCTTCCAGCTAGCGTCTAGCAGCACACTGTTGAGAGCCCTGTACCACAGCAGCGGCGACTGCTTCAGCTCGTAGAGGCTCTTCAGCAGCTTACACACCCGGCAGGTCCCGTCGTCGAAGTAGTCCGGCTGGTACATGTAGAGCACCCTGTCGAGCTTGCTCTGCAGGAAAGCGTTCTTCATGTCGAGCTGCATCAGGTTGAGGTCGAGGACGACGACGATGCTGAGGAAGATCCTCAGCATGATGTAGCTGCTCACCGGCGAGTACGTCTCGTCGCAGTCGGCGCCGTACACCTGCGTGAAGCCCTTCACGGCCAGCCTCGCCTTCTCGTGCTCGACGGTGTCGTCGATGCGGTACTTGGTCATCAACACCTACCGGTTCTTCATGATGTTCACCCCGCGTGGGCGTTCGACCAGCTCCCAAGTCCCCATACCGATGAGGCTACGGATCTCTTCTTCCATGGCGGCCTTCACCGCTTCGCCCTTCCAGCTCGACAGCGCCTCCTTCACCGTCATCGTGGCGATGTCGCTGCGGTGTTCGGGGTCACCATGCACGTCAGGGTCGAGCTCCGGCAGGTCTTCATCCTCCTTGGCATTGTCGTACAGCAGGTCGTCGTCAGCTCAACAAGGTGTACTCCATGGTGAAGGCAGCTGGCGGTAGGCAGGCTTGGAAGCTCAACCGCTCCGGCGGTCGTCGAGCTCGACCTGTGCGTCGTAGCTCAGGCTTCGTGATCGGCACTTCCACCACGTCGCTATCGGTGGACTCCTCACCCGCCGACTGTGTCAAAGTACGAGCGTAATCTAGGCAATGAGTTTAACTAGTAGGCCTAGGCTTAGTAGCCTAGGCCAAGCGGGAGTCGAGAGAGCTGTGCCAAGCGAGAGAGAGAATGGTTGGGTTCACTATAGCACTCAAGGTACATATTGCAAACTAGCCAAGGTACACCACCATATAATCAAATATATAACTACACTAACACTAACTACAAACAGCTATTTAAACTATGCAAAACATAGTTTGACAGACTGCTTCCCTTCCTCGTCGACGTCCTCGTCGTCGACCAGCTGCTTCGACCCTTCAACTGGCTGATCGTCTGCTGCTGACTTCGACAGCTCCCCCGTCGACCGCTCCAGCTGCTGCTCTCCTTTCGGCTGTACCCCTGCTGTTGCCTCCTGTTCGACCGGCTCCCCTGTCTGGTGCTCCCCTGTCGTCGACGGCTTCCCATCCTGATCGACGAGGTTGGCGCCTTTTCGACCGCTGGCGATGCCACTAGCCGGCGCCACCGGCGACGCCTCACGGCTCCCCTCATCGCCGGTGGCCGACACATGTGTCAAAGCAGGCCGATCTGCGACGGGAGAGGGAGGAGCAAAAACAGGGGGAGGTGGAAGGACCTCCACAACATCCTCATCAGCAGGCTCGTCGACTTCGGTGAGCAGTGGAACCGTTGCCGTCGAGGTGTCCGTCGGCGGGTGTGCTTGCGTCCGCCCCGACGGCGGCCCAAACTTCGCCTTCCACACCTCCAGCGACAGCGTCTCGTAGAAGATCACCTCGTCTGACGTGACCACCTTGTTATCGGTCAGGTCGAGCACCTCCCAGCTCTTGCTCTCTGGCGACACACCCAGGTGAAGCCCCCAGCGAGCCTTAGGCGCCAGCTTCCCACCACGTTGTTGCTCGGGAACCATGAACTGCACCATGCAGCCCCACACCCGCGTCAGCGTAAGGTTGGGCTTCTTCCTGGTCAGCAGCTCGTACGGAGTTGTCCCCAGTGGCGTCGTCAACCGCTCCAAGCAGTTGCGCACCCAGACAGCTTGTTGTAGAGCAAGGTGCCACCAGTGGTGATGCAGGCCTCTGTGCAGCAGCATCGTCCGCACGGACTCGACGACCGTGCGCATCTCCTGCTCAGCCATGCCATTCTGCTGTGGAGTGTAGGGGCACGTTAGGTCGTGAACGATGCCCTTCCCGTTGACGAAGTCGGTGAACGCCTTCCCGAGGAACTCCCTGTCAGAACTATATAGCTTGTACTATTGTGTAGGCTATAGTGGGGTATCCCATAGGGGGTACAACCCAATTAGGGTTTCCTATTTGTACTCACTTCTTTCATAGTCATTCCATTCTCGTTCTCTCTTTCACATGGAATCAGAGCAGGTCCCCTACTAGGGACTGTTTCTTGGGCCCACCGAAGCGCGCCCCGAGGCCCGCGTCCTTTTTTTTTTTTAGCGACCCGTCGTGTCGCCCTCCCTAGCGGCCTGTCGAGCCGCCCTACCTTGCGGCCCCGCCGCCCTATCGCGCGGCCTCGCCGCCCTAAGTCGCGGCCTGCCCGCCGCCCTACTTCGACGGCCCCGCCGCCCTACGTCGTGGCCCGCCGCCCTACTTCGACGGCCCGCCCGCCGCCCTACGTCGCGGCCCCGCCGCCCTACGTCCCGGCCCGCCCGCCGCCCTACTTCGACGGCCCGCCCGCCGCCCTACGTCGCGGCCCCGCCGCCCTACGTCCCGGCCCGCCCGCCGCCCTACTTCGAAGGCCCGCCCGCCGCCCTACGTCGCGGCCCTGCCGCCCTCAGCTACGCGGCCCCGCCGCCTTCTGCTACGCGGCCCTGCCGCCCTCTGCTACGCGGCCCCGCCGCCCCTCGATCGCGGCCCCGCCGCCCTCTGCTACGCGGCTCCGCCGCCCTCTGCTACGCGGCCCCGCCGCCCTCTGCTACGCGGCCCCGCCGCCCTCTCCTACGCGGCACCGCCGCCCTCTGCTCCGCGGCCCCGCCGAGCCGCCCAGCAGCAGTCGAGCCGCCGCCGAGCCGCCGCCGCCTGAGCCGCCGCCCGGGCCGCCGCCGAGCCGCCGCCGCCTGCGCCGCCGAGCCGGAGCCGCCCGAGCCGCCGCCCAGCCGCCCAGCAGCAGCCGAGCCGCCGCCGAGCCGCCGCCGCCCGAGCCGCCGCTGAGCTGCGACCGAGCCGCCGCCCGAGCCGCCCGAACCGCCCGAGCCGCCCGAGCCGCCCGAGCCGCCCGAGCCGCCGTGCTGCTGTTCCTGAGCTGTGTTCTTCTGCTGCTGACCTACCCGACTCTCCCAGCCCGGTGAGACTTCCAGCTGCTGCCATGGCCACCCCCAATGTTCTTACTTTTGACGCTGAGGGGAGGGCCATTGACTTTGCCGTCTGGATTGAAGACCTGCAGCTGTACTTACTGTGTGATGCGATAGATGAGGTCTCTCTTTTTGACTTTGTCTCTGGCGCTGTTCCTGCCCCACCTGCTGATGCTGACTCTGCCGTTCGCTCCAAGTGGGCGACCCGCGATGCTGCTGCACGTCTTGCTGTGCGTCGCCACCTCCCTTCCTCTGAGCGTGCCCACTTTAGTCAGTGCAAGTCCGCTCAGGCCTTGTACGACGCTGTAGTTGCACGCTACTCCTCCCCTTCCTCCGCTACCCTTAGCCGCCTCATGCTACCGTTTCTCTTCCCTGACCTCGCTTCCTTTCCCACTGTCGCTGACCTCGTTACCCACCTCCGTGCTAGTGACACCCGCTACCGCGCTGCCCTTCCTGCTGAGTTCCGCGCTGCGAACCCTCCTCCCATGTACATCACCCTCTACTTTCTCGTCACCCGTCTCCCTGAGTCCCTTCGTGTCGTTAGGGACCAGTTTCTCTCTGTCTGTCCCACCACTCTCACTGTCGACCTCCTTGAGGAGTCCCTGCTAGCGGCTGAGAAGAGTATTGTCGCTGTAGGGGCCTCTCGGGGTGACCCTCGCACCCCCATCTTTGAGGGGTGTGGTCCTTCCCCCCTGCTGCCCTCTGTCGCCTCTGCCGCTGCGGCCGACCTCACTGGTTTTGAGTCGGTCGGCGCGGCGTCTGCCCCCAGCGGCAGACGCCGCTCTGGCAAGAGCAAGGGGGGCAGGGGAGCGGGTGGAGCTCGAGGGGGCGGTGGAGGAGGCGGTGGGGGTGGCGGGGGGAGTGGGGGTGGCGGTGGGGGTGGTGGCGGGAGTGGAGGTACTGGTGGCGGCGGTGGAGGCGGAGGTGGCGGCGGAGGTGGTAGCGGAGGAGGCAGTGGGAGCGGTGGGAGCGACGGTCCTGGTGGGGGAGGTGGCGGTGGAGACGGGGGTGGCGGTGGAGGCGGGGGTGGCGGTGGAGGCGGGGGTCGGAGTGGCTCGTCCCAGCGGAGCAGCTCTGGGGGTGGTCAGCGCCAGCAGCAGCAGCAGCAACAGCAGCAGCCGCAGCAGCAGCCACAGCAGCAGCAGCGCTCTCGCACCGTCCCCGGCCCTCAGCAGCTCCGTGAGTGGTACTTGCAGCGTCAGCGTGGTGGTGCGCTTGGTCCCTGCCCCTACGTTCTTCGCACAGGTGACCGTGCAGGGGAGAGGTGTGGAGGCGCCCACACAGCCCGCCGCTGCTTTGGCCGCCTGACCGACGCCTGGCGTCAGCAGTTTCCGGAGGCCGCTGAGATCCCCCGCTGGGGAGAGCTGTCTAGGGCTGGTGTAGCTATTTATGATCTTGATTTTGATGCTATTCTCTCTGCTATGTATGCTGTGACTGGTAGTGATGAGGATGACTGTTACCGGTGTCTCCCGCCCGACCCGGGCATTGGTACTGCCGCGTCAGGTACTAGTGAGGCTGCTGCTCTAGGTGCCAGTGCGTCTGTGCTCTCAGGTGCTGGTGAGTCTGCCCTCTCAGGTACTGTGTCGGCTTCGGCCTCTCACACCTTCACCCTTGACTCTGGAGCGTCTCGCTCCTTCTTTAGGGACCGCACCACTCTCACGCCGCTGAGTCGGCCGGTTGCGGTGTCCCTGGCTGACCCCTCTGGGGGGCCTGTCCTGTCTCGCTTCTCCACTGTCCTCCCGTGTCCGGCGGCCCCCTCTGGCACCCTGACTGGTCTCTACCTCCCCTCGTTCTCGACGAACTTGGTGAGTGGTGCTGACCTCCAGGATGCGGGTGTCCACCAGTTCACCCCTGCTCGTCAGCGGGTGACCCACTGCACGGAGGCGGATACAGGTCGCCACCTGGCTACGTTTACACGTCGGCCAGGGTCGAGCCTGTACACACTGACCACTGCTTCTCCTCCAGGTGCTGAGTCTGGTAGGGTCCCTTCGTCTGGTCAGGTGTTTGCTGCAGCGTCCAGGTCTGGTCCTGAGTCTGCCCCTTGCTCGTGTCGTCGTCTGTCTCACGAGACCCTCCTCTGGCACCACCGCCTTGGCCACCCCTCTCTGCTTCGGCTCAGAGGCATGGCCTCGCGAGTCCTTGTGTCTGGTCTTCCCCGGTCTCTCCCTCCCCTTCCTCCGGGCCCTGGCCCTACCTGTGTCCCCTGTGTCGAGGGGCGCCAGCGTGCTGCCCCTCACTCCTCCCAGTTTCCTCCGACAGAGGCCCCGTTGCAGACGCTTCACATGGACGTGTGGGGCCCAGCCCGCGTCCGTGGACAGGGTCAGGAGCGCTACTTCCTGCTGGTGGTTGACGACTACTCGCGTTACACCACAGTCTTCCCCTTGCGCAGCAAGGGTGAGGTCACTGCGGTGTTGATCGACTGGATCCGCGCAGCTCGTCTCCAGCTTCGGAGGAGCTTTGGCTCTGACTTCCCTGTTTTGCGTCTGCACTCGGACAGAGGCGGAGAGTTCTCCTCTGGCCTCCTGAGTGCCTACTGTCGTGCACGAGGCATCCGTCAGACCTTCACGCTTCCGGACTCACCACAGCAGAATGGGATTGCTGAGCGCCGCATTGGCATGGTCATGGACGTCGCTCGTACGTCCATGATGCATGCGGCTGCTCCCCATTTTCTGTGGCCGTTTGCGGTCAGGTACGCTGCGCACCAGATCAACCTCCACCCCAGGGTCTCTCGACCGGAGACCTCCCCAGCCCTGCTGTGGACGGGGAAGGTTGGCGATGCGTCGGCGTTCCGGGTCTGGGGATCTCGGGCGTTTGTTCGCGACCTGTCTGCGGACAAGCTGTCCCCTCGTGCTTCTCCCTGCGTCTTCCTGGGGTTCCCCCCCGACGCCCCTGGGTGGCAGTTTTACCACCCCACCTCTCGACGTGTTCTGTCCTCCCAGGACGTCACGTTCGACGAGTCGGTACCCTACTACCGCCTCTTCCCCTACCGCACTCCGTCCCTCCCCCCACCCCCGCTCTTCCTGGTACCAGGTCCCCCCCCGGTAGTCCCCCTCCCCCCTCAGGGTCCTGCCCCTTCAGGTGTGTCCCAGGTAGACGCGGTCGAGCCTTTCGAGGTCACTGGTGACTCTGGTGCTGCTGCGGGAGCTGAGCCTGGGGGTGCGGAGTCTGGGGGTGCTGAGCCTGGGGGTGCTGAGCCTGGGGGTGCTGAGCCTGGGGGTGCTGAGCCTGGGGGTGCTGAGCCTGGGGGTGCTGAGCCTGGGGGTGCTGAACCTGGGGGTGCTGAGCCTTGGGGTGCTGTGCCTAGGGGTGCTGAGCCTGGGGGTGCTGCGTCTGGGGGTGCTGAGCCTGGAGGTGCCGAGCCTGGGGGTGCTGTGCCTGGGGGTGCTGAGCCTGGGGGTGCTGTGCCTGGGGGTGCTTCGTCTCGCCGGGAGCCACTCTCCCCGCAGGAGCTGCGTGAGTGGTTTGCCAGGCGCTGGAGGTGTGCTGCTGGTGCTGGTGGTTCTTCGGCTGCAGAGGGTACTGCTGCCTCGCGTCCCGCCGGTGCTCGTACTGTGGGTGCTGGAGCTGCTGGGTCTGAGAGTTCTCCTGGAGCTGGTGCTACTGAGGGTGTTGGCGCTGAGCCTGCCGTTGGCGGTCCGACTGACAGTGCTCCTGGTGCTGCTGCTGGAGGTTCTGGAGCTTCTGGTGGTGCTGCTGGAGGTGCTGCTGGAGTGGGTACTCCTGCCGGGGCTGCTGGTACTGTTCCTGCTGTTTCTGGTGTCGCCGCGCGGCCCCGACCTTACTTCGTTCCGCTCCTGCAGCAGGTTCTTGGTCTTCCGCCTCCTCCTCCTCCTCCCTTAGAGGGTCCACAGCCTGTCCGGTCACAGCCACAGCTACAGCCTGCCTCCCCTTTGCCTGCTCCGTCTCCCTACACTGGTCCGACTGGAGGTCTTACTGAGCGTCGTGAGCCTGCGTCTCGTCCTGTGTCGCCTGTTCGTACTGAGCGCGCTAGTGGTCGCGGGTCGCGTCAGCGTCCTCCTCCTGTTCCTGGCACGCACCGGATGTCACTGCGTCCGTCCACTGCTCCTCTGCGTGCCCCTTTGCCTTCTCCTCCTGCTTCCTCTCTTCCTGCTCTTGCCGACCCGGAGTCGGACTCTCTTCGTGCTGCCAGTCCTACTGTCACGCGTCTCCTTGCTACAGCTGTCACTGACCCTTCCTTCGAGTCGTCTGCTGCGTCTGCCCTTGTCACTGAGCTTGTCGACTTTGCTGCGCGCTGTCGTCTAGACTACGCTGCCCGTCTTGTCACTGAGTCTGAGTCCGCCTGTCCTCCGTCCGTCGGGGGTGAGTGTGCCCTTGGCACGGACGTCCTTGAGGACAGGCAGGAGGAGTTCCAGTGTCTAGCCGCCGCTTCACCTCGTCTCGCGTCTGTACTGCTAGCCCCTGAGGGAGACCCGGATGCACCAGACATCCCGACTCCGCGCTCTTACGCGGAGGCGATAGAGGGTCCCTACTCCTCTCAGTGGCAGGCAGCTATGGATGCAGAGATGGCTTCCTGGAAGTCCACAGGCACCTACGTTGACGCTGTTCCCCCCCCTGGGGCGAACATCGTCAGTGGCATGTGGATTTTCAGGGTGAAGCGGCCGCCGGGTTCTCCGCCTGTCTTCAAGGCGCGTTACGTGGCTCGTGGCTTCAGTCAGCGGCAGGGGGTTGACTACTTTCAGACCTTCTCCCCCACCCCGAAGATGACCACTCTTCGGGTCCTGCTGCACGTTGCTGCTCACCGTGACTACGAGCTGCACTCTCTCGACTTCAGCACAGCTTTCTTGCAGGGCAGCCTGCACGAGGAGATCTGGCTGCGTCGCCCACCTGGCTTCACTGGGTCTTTCCCTCCTGGTACCCAGTGGAGTCTCCGGCGTCCAGTCTACGGTCTCCGCCAGGCGCCACGTGAGTGGCACGACACACTGAGGACTACGCTCGCGGCACTTGGGTTTGCTCCTTCTACTGCCGACCCGTCGCTGTTTCTGCGCACCGACACCTCTCTGCCGCCGTTCTACATCCTCGTGTACGTCGACGACTTGGTCTTTGCCACAGCTGACACTGCTGGACTCGCCTACGTGAAGTCCGAGCTGCAGAAGAGACACACGTGCACTGACCTGGGTGAACTGCGCAGCTATCTTGGCTTGCAGATCACCCGGGACAGAGCACGCCGCACCATTACCCTGACTCAGTCACACATGGTGCAGCAGGTCCTTCAGCGCTTCGGCTTCACGTACTCCTCGCCTCAGGCCACTCCTCTGCCTACTCGCCACTCGCTCTCAGCTCTGCCTTCGGATGAGTCCGTAGATTCGAGTGGCCCGTATGCAGAGCTTGTTGGCTGCCTCATGTACCTGATGACCTGCACACGACCTGACCTTGCATACCCTCTTAGCATTCTCGCACGCTATGTTGCTCCTGGGAGACACCGACCAGAGCACATGGCTGCAGCGAAGAGGGTGTTGCGCTACTTGTGCAGTACGTCGGGCATGGGGCTAGTGCTTGGAGGGCGCAGTCCAGTGGTCCTCACTGGGCACGCGGACGCTTCTTGGGCTGACGACCAGGCTACGCAGCGGTCGTCACAGGGTTACACCTTCAGCCTTGGTTCCGGCTCTGTTTCGTGGCGGGCTACCCGCTCGTCTTCTGTTCTCGGCTCCAGTTGTGAGGCTGAGATCTACGCCGGGGCTATGGCTGCACAGGAGTTACGCTGGCTCACCTACCTGTTGACCGACCTTGGAGAGCAGCCTCGTTCTCCTCCAGTCCTGTACGTAGACAACAAGGCCATGCTGGCCTTGTGTCGAGAGCAGAGACTGGAGCACAGAACGAAGCACATTGCTCTCCGCTACTTTCTTGCTCGTGAGCTACAGCAGCGTGGACAGTTGCGACTTGCGTACGTGGCCTCTGAGGCCAACACTGCTGATGTCTTCACCAAGGCACTTGCGCCTTGTGATCATCAGCGTTGTTGCACGCAGTTGGGTCTTGTGCCTGTCTTGCCTCACTTGCTCTCCTCTTGACCTTGCTTGTACCTTCGCCTATATATACTCTTGCTCTTGCTTACTTGACTCTTGTTTATCTCTATATATGATCTTGCATTTGAACTGGCCATGTGGCCTTGAACTTGTGCTCGGAATGTGTGGTGACTTTGTGATCCACCCTGAGCTTTGCTTTGCTTTGCTTGACTGGTCTTGTGACCCCTTGTTCTCCCCCACTTTGCCTATGGGGGTGTGTCAGAACTATATAGCTTGTACTATTGTGTAGGCTATAGTGGGGTATCCCATAGGGGGTACAACCCAATTAGGGTTTCCTATTTGTACTCACTTCTTTCATAGTCATTCCATTCTCGTTCTCTCTTTCACACTCCCCTCCTTGATCGGAGCGAGGCGACTGCACCGACTTCTTCGTCTGCCGTTCCACCAGCACCAGCCACCGCTGGAAGTCCCGCAGTACGTCGCTCTTCTTAGCGACCGGCATTGCCCATACAAATCGAGTCTGGCGATCCTTCAGCAACATGAAGTACAAGCTGCCATCCTCGGCAGCCACCCGAAATGGCCCGCACAAGTCAATGTGCACGACAGCCAGTGCCTCCGCTGCGTCAGAGCCCTTGGCGGGGAAGGTGTGCCGCGCCAGCTTTCCTTGGATGCACGAGACACACGGCGGGTCTGCTCCGGTCGACGACGTGATGTCGAGCCCAGTAGCAACATCATGCTTCGCCGATCTCTTGATCGTGTCGACGCTGACGTGTGCGAGCCGCGCATGTATCCTATCGGGGGTCGTCTTCGTCGCCGTGACGATCGTCCGCAAAGCCACCACCTCGGTCGACGACGACGACAACGTCGAGCAGGGGCGAAGGTCGGTGCAGAGGACTCGTCCGGTGTAGCGTGCTCAACCGAGCACCTCCCCGCTCACAGCGACGAGCAGCATCTCGTCGCCGTCGCCCTGCAACTGCACTCCGCTCTCCTTCAGCTGGCCAGCAGACAGCATGTTTGCCTGTACGCCCGGAAAGAGGAGTACGTCGGGGATGAGGATCCGCTTCCCGTCCTCCCCTTGTAGAGCGACGGTTCCGCGACCCTCGACGGGCTGCAGCGCCCCGTTGAATCCACGTACGTGCTTCTCTCCGTCGCTCGGTGCCATGTCGATGAAGACCGCCTTCGTCCCCATCAGGTGGCGGGAGCACCCGCTGTCGAGCAGCACCGCCATCGGGTTGGCCTGCACCACTGCCGCCACCGCCTGGTAGTCTTTGCCAGCCTCCGGCGCTAGCGAGACCGTCGGCTCCACCACGCCGACCATCGAGCACGACGCCTCCACGTTGCCTCGGCCCTTGCCGCTGGATTTGTCGACGTCCTTTGTCGACGACGTCTTCTTCGAAGCCTGCTTCTCCTTGCACGGCTTTGCATCTCGAAGGGGGCGACGACTGGCCGATCGACCGCGGCCTCCCTTGTTGTCGTCCTCGTCGCTGTCATCGCGGTCGGGGCACTCAAAGGAGAGATGGTCGGGGTCGCCGCAAATCCAGCACTCCCGCCGTCAACCACCACCTCGTCGACCCTTGTCCCGCGTCGACCTCTTCTCGTCGACGTCGTTCGTCGACCGCCCACCTCCGCTACCACCTCCGCCTGGCTTTCTGTGCTGCTCCTACTGACAATTCGGCTTCGTCGGTGCAGCGTAACTCGCCTGCGGAAGGAACTCCGTGGGCTGCTCTGCCTCCTGCATCGCCTCATCCTGGAGGATGTAGCTGGTAAGGGAGTCCTCGTCGAGGGACTCACGTGTGCCGAGCACCATCGTAAACCTCTTCATGAGGTTGTAGCTGCGCGGCAGGCCCTTGAGGACGTGGGTGATGTAGGACGCCGTCGAGTATTCGGCGCCCGCCATCCTCTTCTCAGCTAGGATCCGTCAAGCACGGTTGCAGTAGTCCGTCGCCGACTCCTGCTGGCCCATCCGAATGTGAGTCATCTTCTCCTCCAACTGTTCGATGTACAGGTCGTATCTGGCCTGGTACGTCGACATGATGAAGTGCCATGCCTGGTGACTAGCATCCAGTCGCTCTCGACAGCTCCTGAGCGCTAGCTGCACCACCGGCGAGCAGCACCTCGAGATGACCATGAAGGTGAGCAGGTGAGCAGAACGAAACTCCCCGCGCAGCTCGACCTCCTCCTCGGCCGGAATTGGCATGGTGCCGTCGGCGAAGCCCTTCAGCCCGGCGACCTCTAGCTGAGGTTCAATCGACTCCCTCCAAGTGATGAGGTCCCGTCGACCTTGCAGCGGTGCGACGGTGATTCGATCCGACGAGAACTTGAAGTAGCCATATGTTGGAGTAGGCTAGAGCTCGCTCTGGTCTTTATTTTGGTGTTCTTATATTATTTCTCCATGCTTAGAGAGCGTTACGCATTCAGGTTCATTTTAGGTTCATTTTGTAGCTTTTAGTACAAACCAAACACACCCTAGGTTCAATTAGGGTTTCCAACCATCTCTCTTTTGTACCTCGACATTTCTCTTCCTGGTTCAACTTTTTTACCTCACCAAACACTTTCGCCATCCATGGCTTCTCTAACTTCAACATGGTATTCAAACCCTAGTCCTAGGCGTTTCCCTTTTATCGGTATCTCTTAGAAATTTTCTGGTCCTTAGGCTATTTCCGCGCTACTTACCTAGACAATTTTCCTTTTCTTCTATTCTACCGTTTCCTTAAAGTCACACTTAGCATCCTCGCGGTTTTCTTCATTTTAGTCACGTGGATGCTCTATTTCACTCCGTAGCGCGCCTCCCTACCGTCCGTTCGCTCTCCTGCGCCTTCCCCCTTCGTCGCGCCTCCTCCTCTCACGTTCCCGGCGGTAGCGCGCTGTTTTCTTTGCTCGTAGCGCGCTCAGCCGCCCCCCCCCCTCCCCTCCGCCCCCCTTCCCGTCTCGTCGCGCGCCCATTGCGCTGCCGTCGCCGCGCGCGCTTTGCTTCGTCGAGCAACGCGGGCGCTTGCCTCCCCTGCGGCGCACCCTGCCCCTTCCCAATCCGCCCTCCCCTCCCTCGCCCTCCTCCTCCTTTCCACTCTCCTTTGTCCATCCGTCCCTATCTCACCTCTTCCTCCTCCTCCTTTCTCTCCTCATCTGCTGCAACTCGTGCGTGCTTGTGGCGCGCTCTTCCCACAAACCCGCCCCTTCACCATCCTCCTCCTCTCCTCTCTCCCTCTAACTCCCCTTCCGCTCGTTTTCCTCCACCTCTTTTTTCTCCCCATCTGCTGCAGCTGGTGACTGATTGTGTATTGAAGTTGTTGCTCCTCCACACCTTTCCTCCTCCTCAGTACCCTCCCCTCAACTGCTCAACTGTGAACTCCTTCACAACTATCCCTCCTCCTCTTATTTCTCCCCTCAGCAGCACAGCAGCAGACTACCCCGCCACTATCCCTCCTCCTCTAGTTTCTCCACTCAGCGGCGCAGCAGCAGACTACTTCGCCACTATCCCTCCTCCTCTTGTTTCTCCCCTCAGTGGCGCAGCAGCAGACTTCTCCGCCACTATCCCTCCTCCTCTAGTTTCTCCCCTCAGCGGCGCAGCAGCAGACTACTCCGCCACTATCCCTCCTCCTCTAGTTTCTCCCCTCAGTGGCGCAGCAGCAGACTACTCCGCCACTATCCCTCCTCCTCTAGTTTCTCCCCTCAGCGGCACAACAGCGGACTACTCCGCCACTATCCCTCCTCCTCTAGTTTCTCCCCTCAGCGGCACAGCAGCGGACTACTCCGCCACTATCCCTCCTCCTCTAGTTTCTCCCCTCAGCGGCACAGCAGCGGACTCCTTCGCCCTTATTCCTCCGCCTCTTATACCTCTCCCCTCATCTGCTCTGCAGCTGTCTCCTCCTCCTTATGGCGACCTCTCTCGCCCTCCCCTCCCTCCCTCTGCTGGTCCTTTAGCTTGCGCCTGATGGCAGCGCAGTCAACTTCCCCAGTTGGCTGAACTGTCTCGAGCGCTCGGTGTCTGGCACCCTCGTGAGTGGCTTTAACCTCTGGTTTGTCACTCAGCAGAGTGGTTCTTGTGCCATTCCTAAACCTGCCTCTTCACCTACCTCTACCTCCTCTGACCCCTATGCTGATGGCCTTCGTGCTGCTATCGCTGAAACTGAGCGGATTGCGGCCACGGCCCAAGCCACTGCTGCTGCTGCTCCTGACAATGCTGCAGCCCGTGACCTTGCTCGTGTCCTTGCTGAGTCCCTCGAGAGCACCCGCAAGCGCCTCACTGAGCACCTCGCTGTCCCCTCTCCTCGTTCTGCCTCTACTCCCTCTGCTTCTGCTCCATCTCACTTTGACCTTCTCGCTGACTGGCATGTTGCCAACACACGTGCCTGCCAGGTCATCCTTGCCTGCCTACCTCCAACCCTTCTCCCTCAGTGCTCGCACATCCGCTATGCCAAGGACCTTCTCGGCTATCTTACCGAGCGCTTCCAGTCGCAGACTCCCATCAGTGTCATTGCCCTCTTACGCGAGCTTACCTCTCTTTGCCTTGCTGACTTCACCACCATGGCGGACTACATCGCTCGTGTGCAGACGCTGTCCTCCCAACTTGCCTCTCAAAAGTTTGAACTTTCCGATCATGTGTGCGGTGCCCTCCTCACAGGCCTCACTCCTGAATAAAGTGTTCATATCACTGTGTATGGTGAGCGCCCTGCCGACCAGTGGTCGTTCTCTCGTGTCTCTGCCTTCCTCCTCCAGGCAGAGCTCAACCTCCGCAGCTGCCCTCCTACTGTCTCCGCTGTCACACCCTCTTCCGCCCCCCCCCCCCTCTCCCCACCTCCACTGCCGCCGCTGCTTCCTCTCGCCCTCGCAACACCTTTCCTCCTTGCACCTACATCATTCGCCAAGGGCCCCGCAAGGGTCAGCCATGCGGTCGCACCAATAATCCCTCCTCCTCCTGCTTCCAGAAGCTCACCAATGACTGGTTCCTGGCTGGGAACACTGGTCGCCCTCCCAACTGGCTTCAACTCTCTCATCAGCGTCGCCAGTCTTCTGTCCAGGCGGTACTTGTGGCTGCCGACTCTGGTACCAGTGCTCAAACCTCTGCTCTCAGTGTGACTATGCCTAGTCAGGATAGCATTCTGGGAGCTTCTCCCCTTATGGACCCTCGTTTTGCCATGATGTTTGCTCCTTCTGTTAATGGCAATGATTCTCAGTATCCTCGTCCCACAGCTGCTGCTCTTTCTCTCCCTCACACTCTTGAGTTTGTTCTTGACAGTGGTGCCACTGACTCTGTTTTTCGTGATGCTGGTGTGCTTCGCTCTTCTCCCCAACCCCTCTCCATTCAAGGAGCTGGGGATACCATGACCATGACTTGCACTGCTACCTCCTCTCTTCCCTGTCCTGCCTCCCCCTCTGGTGCTGTGACTGGCCTCTATGTCCCTTCCTGCCGCCACAACCTTCTCTCTCTCTCTGCACTTCAACGTCTTTGTGTGCGAGCTATCTTTCCTGAATGTGACTCCTATTGTGATCTCTATCATCGCAACCGCCATCTTGCACGCTTTACTCTTTCCCCTATCACTCGCCTCTACACTCTTCGTGTCTCTCTCCCCCCTTCTGCCCATCATGCCTCTTCCGCTTCCGCCCCTCCCGCTCCTTCTTGCGACTGTCGTTCTCTCACTCAACCTACCCTTCTCCTCCATCATCAGCTTGGCCACCCCAATTTTCCCCTTCTTCGCAGTATGGTCTCCTCCAAGCTTCTTCATGGCCTCCTTTCCTCTCTCCCCCCTCTTCCTCCCTCTCCTGCTCCTCCATGCACCCCATGTGTCCAGGCCAAATTATCCCAGTCACCCCATCCCTCTTCTCCTTCTGCCTCTCCCCAACCCCTTGACCTTGTTCACATGGACCTCTGGGGTCCTTCACCCACTGCGTCTCGTCAAGGTCATCGCTACTTTCTGCTTTTGGTTGATGACCACTCACGATTTGCCACTGTCTATCCCTTCCGTGCCAAATCTGACGCTGCCTCCCTTATCATTCGATGGGCTGAGCAGGCTCGTCTACGCTTTAAGCTTCCTGTCGCGCGCTTCCACTCGGATGGTGGTGGCAAATTCTTTAATCACTCTCTCTCCTCTTACTGTGCCTCTCATGGCATTCGCCAGACCTCCACTCTTCCTCACTCACCAGAACAGAATGGGGTTGCCGAGCGTCACAATCGCACTCTCATGGAAATCACTCGCTGCCTTCTCACCCATGCCTCTGCTCCCCACTCTCTTTGGAGCTATGCTCTCCTCCATGCCACTCTTCTCTCTAACCTCAGACCCCAGTCTCTTCATTCGCACATCCCCCACAGGCCTTACATCCTTGCCTATGTGGACGATTTGGTGTTGCTTGCTGAGGACTCCGCCGATCTTGCAGCTGTCAAGAAGGCCCTGCAGGCGCGTCTCCTGTGCAAGGACCTTGGCGAGCTTCGTCACTACCTCGGCATGGAGATCCGTCGTGATCGTGCTGCCCGCACCATCTTTCTCTCCCAGTCTTTCTATATCCACTCCATCCTCCAGCGGTTTGAGATGTCGCAAGCCAAGCCGGTCTCCACCCCTCTTCCCGCTAACCATCAACTCACTGCCCCTGCCGTCCCTGCTCCCTCTTCTGAGCTGCGGCCTTATCCTGAGCTCGTTGGATCTCTCATGTATGCCATGATGTGCACTTGCCCCGACCTTGCTTACCCCCTCAGTGTTCTCTCTCGCTTTGTTGGTCTAGGTCGCCACACTGATGTGCACTGGGCGGCTGCTAAGCGCGTCCCGAGCTATCTGCGCGCCACCTCTGACCTTGCTCTCACTCTTGGTGGCTCTGTTCCTCCCGTTCTCTCCGGCTACAGTGACTCTTCCTATGCTGACTCCCGCCCTGATCGCCACTCATCTCAGGGCTATGGCTTCACTCTTGGTAGTGGTCTCATAAGCTGGCGCTCTACTCACTCATCCTCTGTCTGCCTTTCCACCTGTGAGGCTGAGTTGTACGCAGGCACCTTGGCAGCTCAGGAGGCTTGCTGACTCTCCTTTCTCCTTGCTGAGCTTGGTCACTCTCAGTCCTCTGTGACACTCTCCTGTGACAGTGCGAGCATGATTCATCTCACTGAAAATCCTGTCTATCACGCCCGCAGCAAGCATATCGAGGTCCGCTATTTCTTTGTGCGCGAGCTGGTGCAGTCTGGTTTCTTACGTCTGCGCAAGGTGGACGCTGCTGCCAACCTTGCTGCCATTTTCACCAAGGCTCTTCTGCGTGCGCCACACCGTTTCTACGTACGCGAGCTTGGGCTCACGCGTCTCTCCACTTCTGGGGGTGTGCCGGTTTGCTAGGTGTTTTGCTCCATAACTTCACCTAGCCTGGGGGTGTGTTGGAGTAGGCTAGAGCTCGCTCTGGTCTTTATTTTGGTGTTCTTATATTATTTCTCCATGCTTAGAGAGCGTTACGCATTCAGGTTCATTTTAGGTTCATTTTGTAGCTTTTAGTACAAACCGAACACACCCTAGGTTCAATAAGGGTTTCCAACCATCTCTCTTTTGTACCTCGACATTTCTCTTCCTAGTTCAACTTTTTTACTTCACCAAACACTCTCGCCATCCATGGCTTCTCTAACTTCAACACCATACCCGGTGCAATCCCACCCGCCGTCACATGCGTCGTCGCCGAGAGCCCTCCATTGATTCCTAGAGGAGAGCGACATCGAACATCGACGTCGGCACGCGAGCTGCCTGCAGCTGCCGTCGACCGCTGCACTCGCGCCTGGATTCCGTCGACACCACCGTTGACCTTGATCACCCCTCTTTGACTCGTGCCTTCGCTGCCGCTGACTCGTGCACCACCGTCGACCTCGTCGTCGACACCACCTTCTTTGCGCATCGGTCGAGGAGATGTAGGATGGGAAGGGTGTTCCGTCGCCCACTGCGACCGGATGCCCAACTCGACGATCAGCAAGGGGATCGTCCCGTACTCGCCATCCGCGTGGCGTCTCCTCGCGTCAGCCAAACGTGCCCCCAAGGTGTCCGCTACGCGCGCATCAACTACGGGGTCGACCATGGCGACTAAGGCTGCTGCCGGCCTACGAACGACTTAGTAGGTGCAAAAGTCGGCTCCTATCTGAAGGTAATCTGCGGGGCCGTCCACGCTCACCGCACCATGCGGAGAGTCAATCTACAACGGTAGTGAGCTAGACTACGGGGGTTGGCACGAACTACTAGGAGTGATTGTAGCTTTGCTTCGTTCCTTAGTGCTTGCGCATTCACGAGAGAAATCGGCAAGAGTTTCCACTAGCAAAGTTGGAATTACAAAATAATAGAACAAGCAATCGCAACAAAGACTACATCAGGCACCTAGCAACCCTGCAGCTAGCCTGGTTGACCGCCAGCACAGCTCGGTCGACCGCCTGCCAGCGTTGCGTAGAGGAGCCACGCCAGCACTGCAGAAGGGCGACCTTCCAACAGAGCAGGTCGACGGCGTGCCAACGCTGCAGCAGAGCGGCTGTCCAGCGTTGCTCCGTATAACACAGCAGTGCGCACGCTCGCAAGTGCGCGCAGACGATTGGCCCGACTTGCCTCGTTGGGCATCCATCGGCTGTTGTCTGCGCCTGACGAGCCACATCGACTTCGGGATACCAGCCCGAAGTCGCCTGCGCCATTGCGACCTTGGCGTCGTTTGCGTGCCTCCATAGAACTCGTCGAGCAAGTTACTCGATCGACCCGATCGACCACCAGGTGCTTTCGGTTGACCACCACTGCTTCTGGTCGACCACCAGGTGCCTCTAGTCGACCACAACTCCCGTCGAGCTACCCTCTGGTTGACGGACCCCTTCCGTCGACCAGAACCGTCAGGGGTTGTCGCCGAGCTCCCCTTGTTGACCGCTGCTCACTTTACAGGTCGACGGACTGCTTCGTCGACCTCCCGATCAAACTGCGGATCGACAGACTGCTCTCAGTCGAGCTGCAGATCGACGGACTGCTCCCGGTCGAGCTGCAGGTCGACGGAGACTTCCTGGTCGAGCTGCAGGTCGACGAAGGCCTCCCGGTCGAACTGCCCCTCCTAGTCGACGGCGTCGTCCAGACCAGTCAGCTGCAGCTGTGAGCTCCCTGGTCGACAGCAGCACCACAGCAGTCCCCTGTAGCTCGACGATGCCTGTCGAGCAGTTCTCCCACTGTGAACGGTCGGCTGCTACTTCCGTACATCCAACCATGTCGTCGGCGTTGCCCAAGCGAGGGCGGGGGCCAACATTCCACTCCCGTTAACAAGCGGTCCCCTGCAGCTCGACGAAGCCTGTCGAGCAGCTCTTCCATTGTGAACGGTCGGTTGCTACTTCCGTACATCCGACCAAGTCGTCGGCGTTGCCCAAGCGAGGGCGGGGCCAACACTTCATTCCCGTTAACAGTCCAGTAGTTGTTATTATTTATTCAATGTTGTCATGCCTCTCGTCTTGTGCCATGCATAGGAAGAACGCTTTTTACCTGCACGGATTCTGGGAGAGAAGGGAGCATGATCTTTTTCTTTTCCTTTCTTTTCATTTCTTTTCTTCTTCCTTCTTCTTCTGTACCATGCCATACAATGTGTATCAAAGCCCCTGGATGTGAGGGGCCTCCCAACAAGTTGATTATGGATAACAGCCATAAGAACATGATATGCATGGTCAATGTAAATGGCATGAGAAGCAGCGGCAAACGCACTAAGAATAGGCGACGGAAACGGAAAGTCGCGGACATAGTAATACTAACAGATATGCGTATCTTATGTATGTCACGCCATATGAAAATACCATCAGGTAAAAATACCATCAGGTATATTTCTACCTGCCCTAGAGTAGTTGCGCAGGTTCTTGCAACACTGACAGCTGCACATACTTCCTTCCAAGTCAGTCCAATGTTGAAATAGCTTGCCAAAGTGCACAGATTGGAGTGTACTTGGCGAATTCCGAATCTCTGGTATGTGGTATGCAAAACCGGTATGCGGTGTGCGAAGTCTTGCTACTCCGCATAGGACTGCTACACCCGAAACTAGGCGCGTGCAGGGCTTCGCCACAACACCTTCACTCGAAGTCAACGCAGGCCAGCTCTTGCGTCGGCAAGGCGTTGGTGTCTTCTGCGCTGCTCAAGTTCATGACCGAAGCATGCCATATCTCGATCCTCCCTAAGCTGTCGGACCATTGGTTCGCGATACGCATCTGTCTCACGGTGGCGTCGTCACAGCGAGGGCCCCGAAATTTGGAGGTTTTAAGCATCACATGTAAGCAAGACGGGAGTTACTAGGTCAGTGATTCATGAGATCACGGACAGGCGTGACGAAGCGGGCAAGACTGCCCTGGAGGACCATCGCAATTGAGTGCCTGCCTACGTGCGAATAGACGGGAGGAGAGAATGATGGCAAAGGCAACGGCACCTCGAGGGGGAGGTGGAGCGACTAAGACACATCGTCATGGCGGGTCCGGCAGACGTATGGACAAATGAAGGGTTGCTGACAAAGGAGACATAGCTGGAAGAGTTTCTGGAAAGCGGGAAGGAGCGTCTGTAGGTGCTGGTCGGTCGCATATCTTAACTGTGGGGGGAGGTGCCAAAGAGAACTGAACACGACTCCAAGATGGGAAGAATATTTATCTTGCGCCGCTCGGAGCCTTGGATGGTTTGAAAGGCGTACGCTTCTACAATTATATCCATAGTTTGAATCTTGCTTGCGTTGCAACGCTGTACTACGCGCGATACAAATTTGATGCCGTGGTCAAGAATGACGAAACGCTGCCTTCATGTACACAAGCGTGCGCGCGTTTGATTATATCCAACGTATGTGTGAATGAGGGCGGGAAAGTCACTCCATGGTTGAAAAAATGTGTGAATAATGGACCCAATGGTTGGAGGGACAAATGAAGGGTTTAGGGTTTTGTTGTTATTTTTTAGTTTTTTCCTCACAGCAGTTTCATGTTCCAATAGAGATTTCAACACAATTTCATCTGCCCAGTTGAGTTTTATGCTGAGACAACGCTCCAGAAGGTGACATCTGCCAGTGATAGGCTCTTGGCCCAGAACGACCAAATGTCACGTACCCCCATACGCAAGTTGTTGAGGCATGTTGAAACGCCTTGAGTTTCCAATATCCCACCAGCTATGTCGTTACATCTCACCGTGCAGTTTGCGTTCCTCTAGGCCAGGCCGTTTCATTTCACCTCATGCCATGTCATGGATGACAGGAGTTCTCATCCCAAAATGTGTGAGGTCGAGGTGGGATGTTTTCAGGGCTTTCGGGAGAGTAACTTTTAAGAACTTACGTGTAGGTTGATTTTCTGGGTTCGCGGCTCGGGAATCCGTGGGCAACAGCATCATCGAAAGTTCGTCGCCACCCTCGCGAGCAATATTATTGGTCGAGCCATTTCGACTTTTTCCAGGAAACTTCTACAAAACCGTTCGAACGATTGCTATTGGTACGTTCGATTCAAACCTACCGCTCTGTAAGAAAAGGGTTTCGAACACTACTTCCAAGAAGCAGCAGCTTGCGAAGATTTGGCACGACACCAGATCAACTTGACCCGCTAAAGTATATTTCCGTTACAGTGCACGCATAATTTATTGCCTTGGACATTGTTTGTTGAACTATGCCATTGAACTGTAAACAGCTTTGAATGTTTAGAAATGGATTTTGTTAGGTCCAATTTGTCGCCCAATTACTTTATTTGTTAGGATTTCATGTTTAGTTGCAGCAGTTGTACGTTCTGATCGATGGGACATTAAATTCACTACATAATTATTGTAACGATGATTAATTGCACAAAACGTCGCCACACTATGTTATTTCAACGCTATATTCTTCTGTTTTGTGAGAAAACTGAAACGAGAATGATGCACTAAGGAATGGAATGTGGTACAAATATGTTACCCTAGAAATGTGTACCCCATATGGGCTACCCCACTACAGCCTACAGAACATTATGATTTGAAACACCCCCATAGGCAAAGTGGGGGAGAACAAGGGGTCACAAGACCAGTCAAGCAGAACAAAGCAAAGCTCAGGGTGGATCACAAAGTCACCACACATTCCGAGCACAAGTTCAAGGCCAGAAGGCCAGTTCACGTGCAGGAGCACATATATATATAAAAGGCTAAACAAGCAAGAGCAGGAGTATATATATGTGACAGTACAAGCAAGGTCAAGAAGTGAGCAAGTGAGGCAAGGCATGCACAAGACCAAGCTGAGTACAGAAGCGCTGATGATCACAAGGCGCAAGTGCCTTAGTGAAGATATCAGCAGTGTTGGCCTCAGAGGCCACGTACGCAAGTCGCAACTGACCACGCTGCTGCATCTCACGAGCAAGAAAGTAGCGGAGAGCAATGTGCTTCGTTCTGTGCTCCAGGCGCTGCTCCCGACACAAGGCCAGCATGGCCTTGTTGTCTACGTAGAGCACTGGAGGAGAACGAGGCGGCTCTCCGAGGTCAGTCAGCAGGTAGGTGAGCCAGCGAAGCTCTTGAGCAGCCATGGCTCCTGCCTAGTTCCCAGCCTCACAAATGGAGCCGAGAACGGAAGACGAGCGAGTAGCCCTCCACGAAACAGAGCCGGAACCAAGGCTGAAGGTGTAACCCTGTGACGACCGCTGCGTAGCCTGGTCGTCAGCCCAAGAAGCGTCTGCGTATCCAGTGAGGACCACTGGACTCCGCCCTCCAAGCACAAGCCCCATGCCCAACGTACTGCACATGTAGCGCAACACCCTCTTCGCTGCAGCCATGTGCTCCGGTCTGTGTCTCCCAGGAGCAACATAGCGTGCGAGAATGCTAAGAGGGTATGCAAGGTCAGGTCGTGTGCAGGCCATCAGATACATGAGGCAGCCAACAAGCTCTGGGTACGGGCCACTCGACTCTACGGACTCATCCGAAGGCAGAGCTGAGAGCGAGTGGCGAGTAGGCCGAGGAGTGGCCTGAGGCGAGGAGTACGTGAAGCCGAAGCGCTGAAGGACCTGCTGCACCATGTGTGACTGAGTCAGGGTAATGGTGCGGCGTGCTCTGTCCCGGGTGATCTGCAAGCCAAGGTAGCTACGCAGTTCACCCAGGTCTGTGCACGTGTGTCTCTTCTGCAGCTCGGACCTCACGTGGGCGAGTCCAGCAGTATCAGCAGTGGCAAAGACCAAATCTTCGACGTACACAAGGATGTAGAACGGCGGCAAAGAGGTGTCGGTGCGCAGAAACAGCGACGGGCCGGCAGTAGAAGGAGCAAACCCAAGAGCCGCAAGCGTAGTCTAGACGACATCGAGCAGTAGAAGGACGTCTGTGCCAAGGGCATACCCATCCCCGACGGACGGACGACAGACACACTCAGACTCAGCGACAAGACTAGCAGCGTAGTCTAGACGACATCGAGCAGCAAAGTCGACGAGCTCAGCAACTAGGGCAGACGCAGCAGTGTACTCAAAAGAAGGGTCAGTGAAGACAGTAGCAAGGAGACGCGTGACAGTAGGACTAGCAGCACGAAGAGAGTCCGACTCCGGGCCGGCAAGAGCAGGAAGAGAAGACTCAGGAGGAGAAGGCAAAGGGGCACGCAGAGGGGCAGTGGACGGACGCAGAGACATCTGGTGCGTGCCAGGGACAGGAGGGGGACGTTTACGCGAACCGCGACCACTAGTACGAGCAGCACGGACAGGCGACGCAGGGCGAGACGCAGGCTCACGACGCTCAGCAAGACCTCCAGTAGGACCAGTGTAGGGAGACGGAGCAGGCAGTGGGGAGGCCGGCAGTAACTGTAGCTGTGACGGGTCAAGCAGTGGACACTCTAAGGGAGGAGGAGGACTAGTAGAAGGCGGGAGACCAAGAACCTGCTAAAGGAGCGGAACAAAGTACGGCCGAGGCCGCGCGGCGACTCCAGACACAGCACGGACAGCACCAGCACCCCCAGCAGCAGCACCAGCGCCAACAGCACCTCCAGCTGCAGTACCTCCAGTAGCACCAGCAGCACCCACAGCAGGACCGCCGCCACGACTGACAGCAGTAGCCTCAGCGCCAACACCCTCAGCAGCTCCAGCTCCAGTCGTACCCGCAGGCCTAGCAGCTCCAACACTCCCAGTACGAGCACCTCCGGACCGGCGGCACCAGCACCCTCAGCTGCCGAAGACGCACTAGTACCAGCAGAACGCCTCCATCGCCGGGCAAACCACTCGCGCAGCTCCTGTGAAGAGAGTGGCTCCCGCCGAGACGAAGCACCCGGAGTACCTCCCGGCCCAGCACCGCCAGACGCCACACAAGCAAGCCCAGCGGCCGCCAGCTCCGCACCCCCAGGCTCAGCAGCTCCGGACGTGGCACCCCCAGGCTCAGCACCCCCAGGCGTAGCACTCCCAGGCTCAGCACCCCCAGGTGTAGCACTCCCAGGCCCAACACCCCCAGTCTCAGTACCCCAAGGCTCAGCACCCCCAGGCGTAGCACCCACACGCTCAGTACCCCTAGAGTCAGCACCCCCAGGCTCAGCACCCGCAGCAGCACCAGAGTCACCAGTAACCTTGACAGGCTCGACTGCGTCTACCTGGGACAAACCAGAAGGGGCAGGACCCTGAGGGGGGAGGGGGTCTATCGGGGGGGACCTGGCACAAGGAAGAGCGGTGGCAGGGGGAGGGAAGGAGTGCGGTAGGGGAAGAGGCGGTAGTAGGGGACCGACTCATCAAACGTGACGTCCTGGGAGGACAGAACATGACGAGAGGTGGGGTGGTAGAACTGCCACCCTGGCGCGTCAGGGGGGAAGCCAAGGAAGACGCAAGGAGCAGCACGAGGGGACAGTTTGTGCGCAGACAAGTCTCGGACAAACGCCCGAGATCCCCAGACACGAAACGCAGACGCATCGCCTACCTTCCCCGTCCACAGCAAAGCTGGGGAGGTCTCCGGCATGGAGACCCTGGGCTGAAGGTTGATCTGATGCGCCGCGTACCGAACCGCAAACGGCCACAGAAAATGGGGGGCAGCCGCATGCATCATGGACGTACGGGCGACGTCCATGACCATGCCAATGCGGCGCTCAGCAATCCCATTTTGCTGTGGAGAGTCCGGAAGCGTAAAGGTCTGGCGGATACCTCGCGCACGACAGTAGGCTTGCAGAAGGCCTAAGGAGAACTCTCCGCCTCGGTCAGAGTGCAGACGCAGAATAGGAAAGTCCGAGCCGAAGCTCCTCCTGAGCTGGAGACGAGCTGCGCGGATCTAGTCGATGAACACCTCAGTGACATCACCCTTGCTGCGCAAGGGGAAGACTGTGGTGTAACGCGAGTAGTCGTCAACCACCAGCAGGAAGTAGCACTCGTGACCCTGTCCACGGACGCGGGCCGGGCCCCACACGTCCATGTGAAGCGTCTGCAGCGGGGCCTCTATCGGGGGAAACTGAGAGGAGTGAGGGGCAGCCCGCAGCCGCCCCTTGACACAGGGGACGCAGGTGGGGCCAGGCCCCAAAGGAAGGGGAGGGAGGGACCGGGGAAGACCAGAGACAAGTACACAGGAGGCCATGCCTCGGAGACGAGGCAGGGAGGGGTGATCAAGGCGGTGGTGCCAGAGGAGAGTCTCGTGAGACAGGAGGCGACACGAGCAGGGGGCAGACTCAAGACCAGACCTGGACGCTGCAGCAAACATATGACCCGACGCAGCTACCTGACCAGACGCAGGGACAGGAGGAGAGTCAGTGGTCAGGGTGTACAGGCTCGACCCCGGCCAACGCGTAAACGTGGCCAGGTGCCGGCCTGTGCGAGCGTCCGAGCAGTGGGTCACCCGCTGACTCGCAAGAGTAAACTGATGAACCCCCGCATCCTGTAGGTCAGCACCACTCACCAAGTTTGTAGAGAACGAGGGGAGGTAAAGACCAGAAAAGGTGCCAGAGGGGGCCGCCGGACACGGGAGGACAGTGGAGAAGTGAGAAAGGACAGGACCCCCAGAGGGGTCTGCCAAGGAGACTGCAACCGGCTGACCAAGCGGCGTGAGTGTGGTGCGGTCTCGAAAGAAGGAGCGAAAAGCCCCTGAGTCAAGTGTGAAGGTGAGGGAGGCCGAAGCCGACGCGGTACCTGCGAGCGCAGACTCATCAGCACCTGAGGACGAGACGCACTGGCACCTAGAGCAGAAGCCTCACTGGCACCTAGAGCAGCAGCCTCACCAGAACCTAGAGCAGCAGTCTCAATGCCCGGGTCGGGCGGGAAACACCGGTAACAGTCACCCTCATCACTAATAGACACAGGATACATGGCAGAAAGGATAGCATCAAAATCAAGATCATAGATGGCAACTCCCGCCCTAGACAGCTCGCCCCAGCGAGGGATCTCTCTGGCCTCCGGGAACTGGTGACGCCACGCGTCCGTCAGGCGGCCAAAGCAGCGCTGGGTGGGGTGCGCACCCCCACACTGCTCACCCGCACGGTCGTCGGTGTGCAGGACGTAGGCGCACGGACCGAAACCCACACCCCGCTGGCGTGCAGTGTACCACTCACGGAGCTGCTGAGGGGACAGGGTCTCACGACCGCGCTGCTGCTGCTGGCGCGGACCACCACCGGAGCCACTCCTCTGCGTAGACCCGCGACCAGCTCCACCGCCACCCCCGCCGCCTCCGCCGCCTCCGCCGCCTCCGCTACTACCGCCGCCTCCGCCGCATCCTCCACCGCCACCACCTCCGCCACTTCCACTCCCACCGCCACCGCCGCCGCCGCCTCCGCCTTCACTGCCGCCACCGACACCTCCACCCCCACCTCCACTCCCACCGCCACCCCCACTTCCCCCGCCGCCTCCACCTCCACCTCCACCGCCCCCGCTCGCTCCTCCGATGCCCCTGCCCCCCTTGCCCTTGCCAGAGCGGCGTCTCCCGCTAGGGGCAGACGTCGAACCGACCGACTCAAGACCAAGGAGGTCGGCCGCAGCAGCAGAGGCAACAGAGGGCAGAAGGGGGGAGGGGGAACACCTCTCAAAGATGGGGGTGCGTGGGTCACCACGAGAGGCCCCTACAGCGACTATGCTCTTCTCGGCCGCTAGGAGGGACTTCTCGAGGAGGTCAACAGTGAGAGTGGTAGGACAGACTGAGAGGAAGTGGTCCCTGACTACGCGAAGGGAGTCAGGGAGGCGAGTGACTATGTAGTAGAGAGTGATGTACATGGGGGGGGGGTTCTTGGCACAGAAGTCAGCAGGAAGCGCAGCGCGGTAGCGAGTGTCACTAGTGCGGAGGTGCGTAATGAGGTCAGCGACTGTGGGAAAGGCAGCAAGGTCAGGGAAGAGGTACGGTAGCATGAGACGGCTCAATGCAGCAGTGGTAGGGGAGGAGTAGCGTGCAACTACAGCGTCGTACAAGGTCTGAGCACTCTTGTACTGACTAAAGTGCGCACGCTCAGAGGTAGGGAGGTGGCGACGCACAGCAAGACGTGCAGCAGCATCGCGCGTGGCCCACTGTGAGCGAACAGTGGCGTCAGCATCAGCAGCAGGAGCAGGAGAGGCACCAGAGGTGAGGTCAAAGAGGGAGAGACCGTCTGCCTTATCGCACTGTAGGAAAAGCTGCAGGTCATCTACCCAGACGTCAAAGTCAATGGCCCGACCCTCAGCGTCAAAAGCGAGGACACTAGGGGTAGCCATGACAACAATAGACTAGCAACGCACAAAGTAGGGAAAGGGCAGTGCAGTGACAGAGGCGCTGTGCTTACCGGACGGGGCTGCTCGGGCGGCTCGGAGGTAGGGCGGCTCGGCGGCTCGGTGGCTCGGCTGCACGGCGGCTCGGCTGCAGGACGGCTCGGCTGCTGGGCGGCTCGGCTGCAGGGCGGCTCGGCTGCTCGGCTGCTGGGCGGCTCGGCTGCAGGGCGGCTCGGCTGTTCGGCTGTCCGGCTGCTCAGCTGCTGGGCGGCTCGGCTGTGCTGCTGTACGGCGGCGCGGCGGTCGGCTGCTCGGCTAGGTGAGGCGGCTCGGGCAGCTCGGGTGGCGGGCGGCGCTGCAGCAGATGACGAGGCCGCAGGGAAGGCGGCGGGGCCGCAAGTGAGGGCGGCGGGGACCGCAAATAAGGGCGGCGGGGACCGCAGGTAAGGGCGGCGGGGACCGCAGGTGAGGGCGGTGGGGCCGCAGGTAGGGCGGCTGGGCCGCAGGTAGGGCGGCGGGGCCGGGCCGTAGGTAGGGCGACGGGGCCGGGTCGAAGGTAGGGCGACGAGGCCGGTACGCAGGTAGGGCGACGGGGCCGGGGCCGGGGCGCAGGTAGGGCGACGGGGCCGGGGCTGGGGCGCAGGTAAGGCGACGGGGCCGGGATCGGAGGTTGGGCGACGGGGCCGGGGTCGCAAGCAGGGCGACGGGGCCGGGGCCGGGGCGCAGGTAGGGCGACGGGGCTAGGGCCGGGGCCGCAGGTATGGCGACGGGGCCAGGGTTACTGGTGGGGCGACGGGGCTGGGGTTGCAGGTAGGGCGACGGGGCCGGGGCGCAGGTAGGGCGACATGGCCGGGGCGCAGGTAGGGCGACGGGGCCGGGGCGCAGGTAGGGCGACGGGGCCGAGGCGCAGGTAGGGCGACGGGGCCGGGGCCGTAGGAATCAGGGGCCGCTAAGGCGGCGCGACTTGGCCGCTAGGGCGGCTCGACGAAGTCAGAGAGGGGAGCGCGACTCGGGCTGAGCGCGCTCCGGGCAGGAAAAAAAAACTTTCGACTTGGTGGGCCCTAGGCACAGTTCCCACGAGGGAACCTGCTCGACACCATGAGAAAACTGAAACGAGAATGATGCACTAAGGAATGGAAGGTGGTACAAATATACAAATATGTGTACCCCATATAGGCTACCCCACTACAGCCTACAGAACATTATGATTTGACATTTTGCAAGGTTTATTCCCACAAATAAGTCATAATTGATATCAGGAATGTGTGATCCTGATTAATTCTCGTTCGCAATATGACAAACGATGTCGTTTCAACGCTGCGCGGTTTTTTTTTTTGCTGTGTTTCTTCACATCACTGACTTATTAATGTTATATGTGAAAGAACAAAGAATGATTGACTAGTGGAAAAGGTTGGATACAAGTACAAACCCTAGAAATATTGTACCCTATATGTGCTACCCCACTATAGCCTACATAGGCTAAGTCATATAAGTCTGACATTCTAAGAAGTGTGTCAGCCAATTTATGCATCATTGGCATGACACAAGTAAGACTGATGCTGTTTTGAACCTCAAATGATGGGAAATTGTTTGAGTACAGACATGAATGCTGCACAATGTCGTTTTGTGATTTTTTGAAATTATTTGAATGATTTGTTTTTTCTATCTAATATGTTCAGTAAGCCTAGGGGAAGCTGGAAAACCACATTCAAATCGATTTTAACCACAAATATGGTGGTTACGAGCCCATTTGCGTGTAATTGGGGCAAAAACCAACCTATGTAGAGTGTTTCAGCATTCGTGCAGATGTGTATATGTATTCTTAGCATAAATAAAGGTGTTCAAAATGAAAAATAATCACTATTGGCAATACTTGGCCAAATATCTGGTTGCCATTGTTTACATCTACGGTATTTGCATGAGATTCTGACATGTAATAGCTATAAGCAACCAATTTGTATGAAAGGAAGTGTTTCCAGCTACTTATGACACGTAATATTCACGAGTGGGAGGGGGAAACAGCGATGCGCAGGTGGGCGACAAGTGGAAAATGCTGTCACTATCGGATCTGGTCTTCGGTTTTCAGGATGAAACGAATGGCTTCCAGCAACGACATGTGTGGGTCTGCACAGTGTCCAGCAAAGGTGACGTGTCACATTTTTTGTTGTTCCAGAATGTTTGCAACTGTCGGGCAGTCCTCGGATATGACTGTCTGTACAATACTCATGAACATATGAACAGCGTTACGGGCAGATATAAGGTAATTCTAGGTTCGGTGATTAAGCTCGTGACAGGCGCGTTTCTTGTCGCGTGCTGCACAGTTTCTGCAACTTGTACTTTCGAAATGCTGTTCGATTCAGGAACCTGCACGAAAGCTGCTTCTGATGGGATCTTTTGTCGCTTTTCTTCGTTTTGCTGCACGTGCGACACAGCTGGAGCTATGAAAACATTTTAAACTTATTTCTACTGTACTTCACTCAACTGTGCGTTGCACCTCTGCTTTTGCGAAATCAATACGGTAATTGTTTCTCCCTAGTTCAGTTGCGCAAAAGCAAAAAGGTGAACGAGGAAAAAATCAAGAAACGACAAAACGATAGTGGTGTGGGGCGTTCTGCTCAACTGGCCCAAGGCAATCATTCCTTGGCGACAGACAACCTTCTTGTATTCCTTCCTCTTCCTCTCGATTTGCAATTAGCTTGCTTTTATATGCTCGATGTCTGTTAGGTGATGAGTTCCTGCTCCTATGATATTGCCCTCAAGTGCTTTCTTTCCTTGTTGTCAGATGTGTTCGGGCGAAGCGGTGAGCCGATGCGAGGGTGCGTGAAGATGATTCCGTGAAGTTCTCTGAGAGGTGCGCTGCTAAGTTGACTTGTTATTTCATATTTGGCTGAATCTTACGTGTCAAGCATTCTTGCTCTTCCTAATGGTCATTTTGTTACGCTGTTTTTGCCGTCATATGAGACGTGCCTGCTCAACGCTTCGACCTGTATTTCAGCTTCGTTTTTTTCTTTTTGCAACGGGCCTGATTGCCTTTGTTGTTTCCAGCCATGACACTCCGTTTTTTGTTTCCCCTTCGCGTTCCCTTTTCGACCTTCCCATTTTTCCTACAGGTCTAATCAGAGAGCGTCACCTCAATTATACCGGTCATCGTCGGAAATGCATGCGGAAAATGCTCTCGTGCCTTAGCTCTGCCACCGAGAGTGGCGGCGAGAGATGCGGATCAGCTGCCAGGAGTAGTGTTGACGGTAAGTTTATGCATGTTCATCTTTCCATGTCCGCGCCCCCAGAAGTACATGCCCCTCGCTTCTCAATGCTAGCAATACTGGTATCAAGTGTGACTTGTATATCTCTGGTTTTCTCTCCCATCCTCCAGACTACCCCCCTAAATTCCTTTCCACCCTGTGCCTAGAGATGACTAGAGCTTATGAGTTCATGAACCTTTTTGGTGAATGAGAGATGACTAGAGAGCTTATGAGCTTATGAACCTTTTTGGTGAATGAGAGATGACTAGAGCTTATGAGCTTATGAACCTTTTTGGTGAATGAGAGATGACTAGAGCTTATGAGCTTATGAACCTTTTTGGTGAATGAGAGATGACTAGAGCTTATGAGCTTATGAACCTTTTCGGTGAATGAGAGGTGACTAGAGCTTATGAGCTTATGAGCCTTTTCGGTGAATGAGAGATGACTAGAGCTTATGAGCTTATGAACCTTTTTGGTGAGTGAGAGATGACTAGAGCTTATGAGCTTATGAACCTTTTTGGTGAATGAGAGATGACTAGAGCTTATGAGCTTATGAACCTTTTTGGTGAATGAGAGATGACTAGAGCTTATGAGCTTATGAACCTTTTTGCTGAATGAGAGATGACTAGATCTTATGAGCTTATGAACCTTTTTGGTGAATGAGAGATGACTAGAGCTTATGAGCTTATGAACATTTTTGGTGAATGAGAGATGACTAGAGCTTATGAGCTTATGAACCTTTTTGGTGAAAGAAAGATGACTAGAGCTTATGAGCTTATGAGCCTTTTTGGTGAATGAGAGATGACTAGAGCTTATGAGCTTATGAGCCTTTTTGGTGAGTGAGAGATGACTAGAGCTTATCAGCTTATGCACCTTTTTGGTGAAAGAGATAGAGCTTATGAGCTTGTGAACCTTTTTGGTGAATGAGAGATCACTAGAGCTTATGAGCTTATGAACCTTTTTGGTGAGTGAGAGATGACTAGAGCTTATGAGCTTATGAACCTTTTTGGTGAATGAGAGATGACTAGAGCTTATGAGCTTATGAACCTTTTTGGTGAATGAGAGATGACTAGATCTTATGAGCTTATGAACCTTTTTGGTGAATGAGAGATGACTAGAGCTTATGAGCTTATGAACCTTTTTGGTGAGTGAGAGATGACTAGAGCTTATGAGCGTATAAACCTTTTTGGTGAGTGAGGGATGACTAGAGCTTATGAGCTTATGAACCCTTTTGGTGAATGAGAGACGACTAGAGCTTATGAGCTTATGAAATTTTTTGGTGAATGAGAGATGACTAGAGCTTATGAGCTTATGAACCTTTTTGGTGAATGATAGATGACTAAAGCTTATGAGCTTATGAGCCTTTTTGGTGAATGAGAGATGACTAGAGCTTATGAGCTTATGAACCTTTTTGGTGAATGAGAGATGACTAGAGCTTATGAGCTTATGAACCTTTTTGGTGAATAAGAGATGACTAGATCTTATGAGCTTATACACCATTTTGGTGCATGAGAGGTGACTAGAGCTTATGAGCTTATGAACATTTTTGGTGAATGAGAGATGACTAGAGCTTATGAGCTTATGAACCTTTTTGGTGAATGATAGATGACTAGAGCTTATGAGCTTATGAGCCTTTTTGGTGAATGAGAGATGACTAGAGCTTATGAGCTTATGAACCTTTTTGGTGAGTGAGAGATGACTAGAGCTTATGAGCTTATGCACCTTTTTGGTGAATGAGAGATAGAGCTTATGAGCTTGTGAACCTTTTTGGTGAATGAGAGATCACTAGAGCTTATGAGCTTATGAACCTTTTTGGTGAGTGAGAGATGATTAGAGCTTATGAGCTTATGAACCTTTTTGGTGAATGAGAGATGACTAGAGCTTATGAGCTTATGAACCTTTTTGGTGAATGAGAGATGACTAGAGCTTATGAGCTTATGAGCCTTTTTGGTGAATGCTAGATGACTAGAGCTTATGAGCTTATGAACCTATTTGGTGAATGAGAGATGACTAGAGCTTATGAGCTTATGAACCTTTTTGGTGAATGAGAGACGACTAGAGCTTATGAGCGTATGAACCTTTTCGGTGAATGAGAGATGACTAGAGCTTATGAGCTTATGAGCCTTTTTGGTTAATGAGAGATGACTAGAGCTTATGAGCTTATGAACATTTTTGGTGAATGAGAGATGACTAGAGCTTATGAGCTTATGTGCCTTTTTAGTGAATGAGAGATGACTAGAGCTTATGAGCTTATGAACCTTTTTGGTGAATGAGAGATGACTAGAGCTTATGAGCTTATGAACCGTTTTGGTGAATGAGAGATGACTAGAGCTTATGAGGTTATGGGCCTTTTGGTGAATGAGAGATGACTAGAGCTTTTAAGCTTATGAACCTTTTTGGTGAATGAGAGATAACTAGAGCTTATGAGCTTATGAACCTTTTTGGTGAATGAGAGATGACAAGAGCTTATGAGCTTATGAACATTTTTGATGAATGAGAGATGACTAGAGCTTATGAGCTTATGAACCATTTTGGTGAATGAGAGATGACTAGAGCTTATGAGCTTATGAACCTTTTTGGTGAATGATAGATGACTAGAGCTTATGAGCTTATGAGCCTTTTTGGTGAGAGAGAGATGACTAGAGCTTATGAGGTTATGCACCTTTTTGGTGAATGAGAGATAGAGCTTATGAGCTTATGAACCTTTTTGGTCAATGAGAGATGACTAGACCTTATGAGCTTATGGTTCTTTTTGGTGAATGAGAGATGACTAGAGCTTATGAGCTTATGAACCTTTTTAGTGAATGAGAGATGACTAGAGCTTATGAGCTTATGGGCCTTTTTGGTGAGTGAGAGATGACTAAAGCGTATGAGCTTATGAGCCTTTTTGGTGAATGAGAGATGACTAGAGCTTATGAGCTTATAAACCTTTTTGGTGAATGAGAGATAACTAGAGCTTATGACTTCATGAACCTTTTTGGTGAATGAGAGATGACTAGAGCTTATGAGCTTATGAACCTTTTTGGTGAATGAGAGATGACTAGAGCTTATGAGCTTATGGGCCTTTTTGGTGAATGAGAGATGACTAGAGCTTATGAGCTTATGAACCTTTTTGGTGAATGAGAGATGACTAGAGCTTATGAGCTTATGAACCTTTTTGGTGAATGAGAGATGACTAGAGCTTATGAGCTTATGAACCTTTTTGGTGAATGAGAGATGACTAGAGCTTATGAGCTTATGAACCTTTTCGGTGAAAGAGAGATGACTAGAGCTTATGAGCTTATGAGCCTTTTTGGTGAATGAGAGATGACTAGAGCTTATGAGCTTATGAACATTTTTGGTGAATGAGAGATGACTAGAGCTTATGAGCTTATGCGCCTTTTTGGTGAATGAGAGATGACTAGAGCTTATGAGCTTATGAACCTTTTTGGTGAATGAGAGATGACTAGAGCTTATGAGCTTATGAACCGTTTTGGTGAATGAGAGATGACTAGAGCTTATGAGCTTATGAACATTTTTTTATGAATGAGAGATGACTAGAGCTTTTGAGCTTATGAACCTTTTTGGTGAATGAGGGATAACTAGAGCTTATGAGCTTATGAACCTTTTTGGTGAATGAGAGATGACTAGAGCTTATGAGCTTATGAACCTTTTTGGTGAATGAAAGATGACTAGAGCTTATGAGCTTATGAACCTTTTCGGTGAATGAGAGATGACTAGAGCTTATGAGCTTATGAACCTTTTCGGTGAATGAGAGATGACTAGAGCTTATGAGCTTATGAGCCTTTTTGGTGAATGAGAGATGACTAGAGCTTATGAGCTTATGAACATTTTTGGTGAATGAAAGATGACTAGAGCTTATGAGCTTATGAGCCTTTTTGGTGAATGAGAGATGACTAGAGCTTATGAGCTTATCAACCTTTTTAGTGAATGAGAGATGACTAGAGCTTATGAGCTTATGAACCGTTTTGGTGAATGAGAGATGACTTGAGCTTATGAGCTTATGAACATTTTTTGTGAATGAGAGATGACTAGAGCTTATGAGCTTATGGGCCTTTTTGGTGAATGAGAGATGACTAGATCTTTTGAGCTTATGAACCTTTTTGGTGAATGAGAGATAACTAGAGCTTATGAGCTTATGAACCTTTTTGGTGAATTAGAGATGACAAGAGCTTATGAGCTTATGAACATTTTTTATGAATGAGAGATGACTAGAGCTTATGAGCTTATGAACCTTTTTGGTGAATGAGAGATGACTAGAGCTTATGAGATTATGAGCCATTTTGGTGAATGCGAGATGACTAGAGCTTATGAGCTTATGAGCCTTTTTGGTGAATGAGAGATGACTAGAGCTTATGAGCTTATGCACCTTTTTGGTGAATGAGAGATAGAGCTTATGAGCTTATGAACCTTTTTAGTCAATGAGAGATGACTAGACCTTATGAGCTTATGGTCCTTTTTGGTGTATGAGAGATGACTAGAGCTTATGAGCTTATGAACCTTTTTGGTGAATGAGAGATGACTAGAGCTTATGAGCTTATGTGCCTTTTTTGGTGAGTGAGAGATGACTAGAGCTTATGAGCTTATGAGCCTTTTTGGTGAATGAGAGATGACTAGAGCTTATGAGCTTATAAACCTTTTTGGTGAGTGAGAGATAACTAGAGCTTATGAGCTTATGAACCTTTTTGGTGAATGAGAGATGACTAGAGCTTATGAGCTTATGAACCTTTTTGGTGAATGAGAGATGACTAAAGCTTTTGAGCTTATGGGCCTTTTTGGTGAATGAAATATGAATAGAGCTTATGAGCTTATGAGCCTTTTTGGTGAATGAGAGATGACTAGAGCTTATGAGCTTATGAACCTTTTTGGTGAATGAGAGATGACTAGAGCATATGAGCCAAAACCTTTTTGGTGAGTGAGAGATGACTAGAGCTTATGAGATTATGAAATTTTTTGGTTAATGAAAGATGACTAGAGCTTATGAGCTTATAAGCCTTTTTGGTGAATGAGAGATGACTAGAGCTTATGAGCTTATGAACCTTTTTGGTGAATGAGAGATGAATAGAGCTTATGAGCTTATGAACCATTTTGGTGAATTAGCCATGACTAGAGCTTATGAGCTTATGAACCTTTTTGGTGAATGAGAGATGACTAGAGCATATGAGCTTATGAACCTTTTTGGTGAATGAGAGATGACTAGAGCTTATGAGCTCATGAACCTTTTTGGTGAATGAGAGATGACTAGAGCTTATGAGCTTATGAGCCTTTTTGGTGAATGAGAGATGACTAGAGCTTATGAGCTTATGAACCTTTTTGGTGAATGAGAGATGACTAGAGCTTATGAGCTTATGAACCTTTTTGTTGAATGAGAGATGACTAGAGCTTATGAGCTTATGAGCCTTTTTGGTGAATGAGAGATGACTAGAGCTTATAAGCTTATGAACCTATTTGGTGAATGAGAGATGACTAGAGCTTATGAGCTTATAAACCTTTTCGGTGAATGAGAGATGACTAGAGCTTATGAGCTTATGAGCCTTTTTGGTGAATGAGAGATGACTAGAGCTTATGAGCTTTTAAACATTTTTGGTGAATGAGAGATGACTAGAGCTTATGAGCTTATGCGCCTTTTTGGTGAATGAGAGATGACTAGAGCTTATGAGCCTATCAACCTTTTTTGGCGAGTGAGAGATGACTAGAGCATAAAAGATTATGAACCTTTTTGGTTAATGAGAGATGACTAGAGCTTATGAGCTTAGGGGCCTTTTTGGTGAGTGAGAGATGACTAGAGCTTATGAGCTTATGAGCCTTTTTGGTGAATGAGAGATGACTAGAGCTTATGAGCTTATGAACCCTTTTGGTGAATGAGAGATGACTAGAGCTTATGAGCTTATAAATCTTTTTGGTGAGTGAGTGATAACTAGAGCTTATGAACCTTTTTGGTGAATGAGAGATGACTAGAGCTTATGAGCTTATGAACCTTTTTGGTGAATGAGAGATGACTAGAGCTTATGAGCTTATGAACCTTTTTGGTGAATGAGAGATGACTAGAGCTTATGAGCTTATGAACCTTTTTGGGGAATGAGAGATGACTAGAGCTTATGAGCTTATGAGCCTTTTTGGTGAATGAGAGATGACTAGAGCTTATGAGCTTATAAACCTTTTTGGTGAATGAGAGATGACTAGACCTTATGAGCTTATGGGCCTTTTTGGTGAATGAGAGATGACTAGAGCTTATGAGCTTATGAGGCTTTTTGGTGAATGAGAGATGACTAGAGCTTATGAGCTTATGAGCCTTTTTGGTGAATGAGAGATGACTAGAGCTTATGAGCTTATGAACCTTTTTGGTGAATGAGAGATGACTAGACCTTATGAGCTTATGGGCCTTTTTGGTGAATGAGAGATGACTAGAGCTTATGAGCTTATGAGGCTTTTTGGTGAATGAGAGATGACTAGAGCTTATGAGCTTATGGGCCTTTTTGGTGAGTGAGAGATGACTAAAGCGTATGAGCTTATGAGCCTTCTTGGTGAATGAGAGATGACTAGAGCTTATGAGCTTATAAACCTTTTTGGTGAATGAGAGATAACTAGAGCTTATGACTTCATGAACCTTTTTGGTGAATGAGAGATGACTAGAGCTTATGAGCTTATGAACCTTTTTGGTGAATGAGAGATGACTAGAGCTTATGAGCTTATGGGCCTTTTTGGTGAATGAGAGATGACTAGAGCTTATGAGCTTATGAACCTTTTTGGTGAATGAGAGATGACTAGAGCTTATGAGCTTATGAGCATTTTTGGTGAATGAGAGATGACTAGAGCTTATGAGCTTATGAGCCTTTTTGGTTAATGAGAGATGACTAGAGCTTATGAGCTTATGAACCTTTTTGGTGAATGAGAGATGACTAGAGCTTATGAGCTTATGAACCTTTTTGGTGAATGAGAGATGACTAGAGCTTATGAGCTTATGAACCTTTTTGGTGAATGAGAGATGACTAGAGCTTATGAGCTTATGAGCCTTTTTGGTGAATGAGAGATGACTAGAGCTTATGAGCTTATGAGCATTTTTGGTGAATGAGAGATGACTAGAGCTTATGAGCTTATGAGCCTTTTTGGTGAATGAGAGATGACTAGAGCTTATGAGCTTATGAACCTTTTTGGTAAATGAGAGATGACTAGAGCTTATGAGCTTATGAACCTTTTTGGTGAATGAGAGATGACTAGAGCTTATGAGCTTATGAGCCTTTTTGGTGAATGAGAGATGACTAGAGCTTATGAGCTTATGAACCTTTTTGGTGAATGAAAGATGACTAGAGCTTATGAGCTTATGAACCTTTTCGGTGAATGAGAGATGACTAGAGCTTCTGAGCTTATGAACCTTTTCGGTGAATGAGAGATGACTAGAGCTTATGAGCTTATGAGCCTTTTTGGTGAATGAGAGATGACTAGAGCTTATGAGCTTATGAACATTTTTGGTGAATGAAAGATGACTAGAGCTTATGAGCTTATGAGCCTTTTTGGTGAATGAGAGATGACTAGAGCTTATGAGCTTATCAACCTTTTTGGTGAATGAGAGATGACTAGAGCTTATGAGCTTATGAACCGTTTTGGTGAATGAGAGATGACTAGAGCTTATGAGCTTATGAACATTTTTTGTGAATGAGAGATGACTAGAGCTTATGAGCTTATGGGCCTTTTTGGTGAATGAGAGATGACTAGATCTTTTGAGCTTATGAACCTTTTTGGTGAATGAGAGATAACTAGAGCTTATGAGCTTATGAACCTTTTTGGTGAATTAGAGATGACAAGAGCTTATGAGCTTATGAACATTTTTTATGAATGAGAGATGACTAGAGCTTATGAGCTTATGAACCTTTTTGGTGAATGAGAGATGACTAGAGCTTATGAGATTATGAGCCTTTTTGGTGAGAGAGAGATGACTAGAGCTTATGAGCTTATGCACCTTTTTGGTGAATGAGAGATAGAGCTTATGAGCTTATGAACCTTTTTAGTCAATGAGAGATGACTAGACCTTATGAGCTTATGGTCCTTTTTGGTGTATGAGAGATGACTAGAGCTTATGAGCTTATGAACCTTTTTGGTGAATGAGAGATGACTAGAGCTTATGAGCTTATGTGCCTTTTTTGGTGAGTGAGAGATGACTAGAGCTTATGAGCTTATGAACCATTTTGGTGAATGAGAGATGAATAGAGCTTATGAGCTTATGAACCATTTTGGTGAATTAGCCATGACTAGAGCTTATGAGCTTATGAACCTTTTTGGTGAATGAGAGATGACTAGAGCATATGAGCTTATGAACCTTTTTGGTGAATGAGAGATGACTAGAGCTTATGAGCTCATGAACCTTTTTGGTGAATGAGAGATGACTAGAGCTTATGAGCTTATGAGCCTTTTTGGTGAATGAGAGATGACTAGAGCTTATGAGCTTATGAACCTTTTTGGTGAATGAGAGATGACTAGAGCTTATGAGCTTATGAACCTTTTTGTTGAATGAGAGATGACTAGAGCTTATGAGCTTATGAGCCTTTTTGGTGAATGAGAGATGACTAGAGCTTATAAGCTTATGAACCTATTTGGTGAATGAGAGATGACTAGAGCTTATGAGCTTATGAACCTTTTCGGTGAATGAGAGATGACTAGAGCTTATGAGCTTATGAGCCTTTTTGGTGAATGAGAGATGACTAGAGCTTATGAGCTTTTAAACATTTTTGGTGAATGAGAGATGACTAGAGCTTATGAGCTTATGCGCCTTTTTGGTGAATGAGAGATGACTAGAGCTTATGAGCCTATCAACCTTTTTTGGCGAGTGAGAGATGACTAGAGCATAAAAGATTATGAACCTTTTTGGTTAATGAGAGATGACTAGAGCTTATGAGCTTAGGGGCCTTTTTGGTGAGTGAGAGATGACTAGAGCTTATGAGCTTATGAGCCTTTTTGGTGAATGAGAGATGACTAGAGCTTATGAGCTTATGAACCCTTTTGGTGAATGAGAGATGACTAGAGCTTATGAGCTTATAAATCTTTTTGGTGAGTGAGTGATAACTAGAGCTTATGAACCTTTTTGGTGAATGAGAGATGACTAGAGCTTATGAGCTTATGAACCTTTTTGGTGAATGAGAGATGACTAGAGCTTATGAGCTTATGAACCTTTTTGGTGAATGAGAGATGACTAGAGCTTATGAGCTTATGAACCTTTTTGGTGAATGAGAGATGACTAGAGCTTATGAGCTTATGAGCCTTTTTGGTGAATGAGAGATGACTAGAGCTTATGAGCTTATGAACCTTTTTGGTGAATGAGAGATGACTAGACCTTATGAGCTTATGGGCCTTTTTGGTGAATGAGAGATGACTAGAGCTTATGAGCTTATGAGGCTATTTGGTGAATGAGAGATGACTAGAGCTTATGAGCTTATGAGCCTTTTTGGTGAATGAGAGATGACTAGAGCTTATGAGCTTATGAACCTTTTTGGTGAATGAGAGATGACTAGACCTTATGAGCTTATGGGCCTTTTTGGTGAATGAGAGATGACTAGAGCTTATGAGCTTATGAGGCTTTTTGGTGAATGAGAGATGACTAGAGCTTATGAGCTTATGAACCTTTTTGGTGAATGAGAGATGACTAGAGCTTATGAGCTTATGAACCTTTTTGGTGAATGAGAGATGACTAGAGCTTATGAGCTTATGAACCGTTTTGGTGAATGAGAGATGACTAGAGCTTATGAGCTTATGAACGTTTTTGGTGAATGAGAGATGACTAGAGCTTATGAGCTTATGGGCCTTTTTGGTGAATGAGAGATGACTAGAGCTTTTGAGCTTATGAACCTTTTTGGTGAATGAGAGATAACTGGAGCTTATGAGCTTATGAACCTTTTTGGTGAATGAGAGATGACTAGAGCTTATGAGCTTATGAACCGTTTTGGTGAATGAGAGATGACTAGAGCATATGAGCTTATGAACATTTTTGGTGAATGAGAGATGACTAGAGCTTATGAGCTTATGGGCCTTTTTGGTGAATGAGAGATGACTAGAGCTTTTGAGCTTATGAAACTTTATGGTGAATGAGAGATAACTAGAGCTTATGAGCTTATGAACCTTTTTGGTGAATGAGAGATGACTAGAGCATATGAGCCAAAACCGTTTTGGTGAGTGAGAGATGACTAGAGCTTATGAGATTATGAACTTTTTTGGTTAATGAGAGATGACTAGAGCTTATGAGCTTATGAGCCTTTTTGGTGAATCAGAGATGACTAGAGCTTATGAGCTTATGAACCTTTTTGGTGAATGAGAGATGAATAGAGCTTATGAGCTTATGAACCATTTTGGTGAATTAGCAATGACTAACGCTTATGAGCTTATGAACCTTTTTGGTGAATGAGAGATGACTAGAGCTTATGAGCTTATGAACCTTTTTGTTGAATGAGAGATGACTAGAGCTTATGAGCTTATGAGCCTTTTTGGTGAATAAGAGATGACTAGAGCTTATGAGCTTATGATACTTTTTGGTGAATGAGAGATGACTAGAGCTTATGAGCTTATGCGCCTTTTTGGTGAATGAGAGATGACTAGAGCTTATGAGCCTATCAACCTTTTTTGGCGAGTGAGAGATGACTAGAGCAAATGAGATTATGAACCTTTTTGGTTAATGAGAGATGACTAGAGCTTATGAGCTTATGAGCCTTTTTGGTGAATGAGAGATGACTAGAGCTTATGAGCTTATGAGCCTTTTTGGTGAATGAGAGATGACTAGAGCTTATGAGCTTATGAACCTTTTTCATGAATGAGAGATGTCTAGAGCTTATGAGCGTATGAACCTTTTTGGTGAATGAGAGATCACTAGAGCTTATGAGCTTATGAGCCTTTTTGGTGAATGAGAGATGACTAAAGCTTATGAGCTTATGGGCCTTTTTGGTGAATGCGAGATGAATAGAGCTTATGAGCTTATGAGCCTTTTTGGTGAATGAGAGATGACTAGAGCTTATGAGCTTATGAACCTTTTTGGTGAATGAGAGATGACTAGAACATATGAGCCAAAACCTTTTTGGTGAGTGAGAGATGACTAGAGCTTATGAGATTATGAACTTTTTTGGTTAATGAGAGATGACTAGAGCTTATGAGCTTATGAACCTTTTTCATGAATGAGAGATGTCTAGAGCTTATGAGCGTATGGGCCTTTTTGGTGAATGAGAGATGACTAAAGCTTATGAGCTTATGAACCTTTTTGGTCAATGAGAGATGACTAGAGCTTATGAGCTTTTGAGCCTTTTTGGTGAATGAGAGATGACTAGAGCTTATGAGCTTATGAACCTTTTTGGTGAATGAGAGATGACTAGACTTTATGAGCTTATGGGCCTTTTTGGTGAATGAGAGATGACTAGAGCTTATGAGCTTATGAACCTTTTTGGTGAATGAGAGATGACTAGAGCTTATGAGCTTATGAACCTTTTTGGTGAATGAGAGATGACTAGAGCTTATGAGCTTATGAACCTTTTTGGTGAATGAGAGATGACTAGAGCTTATGAGCTTATGAACCGTTTTGGTGAATGAGAGATGACTAGAGCTTATGAGCTTATGAACCTTTTCGGTGAATGAGAGATGACTAGAGCTTATGAGCTTATGAGCCTTTTTGGTGAATGAGAGATGACTAGAGCTTATGAGCTTATGAACATTTTTGGTGAATGAGAGATGACTAGAGCTTATGCGCCTTTTTGGTGAATGAGAGATGACTAGAGCTTATGAGCTTATGAACATTTTTGGTGAATGAGAGATGACTAGAGCTTATGAGCTTATGAACCGTTTTGGTGAATGAGAGATGACTAGAGCTTATGAACATTTTTTGTGAATGAGAGATGACTAGAGCTTATGAGCTTCTGGGCCTTTTTGGTGAATGAGAGATGAATAGAGCTTTTGAGCTTATGAACCTTTTTGGTGAATGAGAGATAACTAGAGCTTATGAGCTTATGAACCTTTTTGGTCAATGAGAGATGACTAGAGCATATGAGCCAAAACCTTTTTGGTGAGTGAGAGATGACTAGAGCTTATGAGATTATGAACTTTTTTGGTTAATGAGAGATGACTAGAGCTTATGAGCTTATGAGCCTTTTTGGTGAATGAGAGATGACTAGAGCTTATGAGCTTATGAACCTTTTTGGTGAATGAGAGATGAATAGAGCTTATGAGCTTATGAACCATTTTGGTGAATTAGCTATGACTAGAGCTTATGAGCTTATGAACCTTTTTGGTGAATGAGAGATGACTAGAGCATATGAGCTTATGAACCTTTTTGGTGAATGAGAGATGACTAGAGCTTATGAGCTCATGAACCTTTTTGGTGAATGAGAGATGACTAGAGCTTATGAGCTTATGAACCTTTTTCGTGAATGAGAGATGACTAGAGCTTATGAGCTTATGAACCTTTTTGTTGAATGAGAGATGACTAGAGCTTATGAGCTTATGAGCCTTTTTGGTGAATGAGAGATGACTAGAGCTTATAAGCTTATGAACGTATTTGGTGAATGAGAGATGACTAGAGCTTATGAGCTTATGAACCTTTTCGGTGAATGAGAGATGACTAGAGCTTATGAGCTTATGAGCCTTTTTGGTGAATGAGAGATGACTAGAGCTTATGAGCTTATGCGCCTTTTTGGTGAATGAGAGATGACTAGAGCTTATGAGTCTATCAACCTTTTTTGGCGAGTGAGAGATGACTAGAGCATATGAGATTATGAAGCTTTTTGGTTAATGAGAGATGACTAGAGCTTATGAGCTTATGAGCCTTTTTGGTGAATGAGAGATGACTAGAGCTTATGAGCTTATGAACCTTTTTGGTGAATGAGAGATGACTAGAGCTTATGAGCTTATGAACCTCTTTCATGAATGAGAGATGTCTAGAGCTTATGAGCTTATGAACCTTTTTGGTGAATGAGAGATGACTAGAGCTTATGAGCTTATGAGCCTTTTTGGTGAATGAGAGATGACTAGAGCTTATGAGCTTATGAACCTTTTTGGTGAGTGAGAGATGACTAGAGCTTATGAGCTTATGAGCCTTTTTGGTGAATGAGAGATGACTAGAGCTTATGAGCTTATGAGCATTTTTGGTGAATGAGAGATGACTAGAGCTTATGAGCTTATGAGCCTTTTTGGTTAATGAGAGATGACTAGAGCTTATGAGCTTATGAACCTTTTTGGTGAATGAGAGATGACTAGAGCTTATGAGCTTATGAACCTTTTTGGTGAATGAGAGATGACTAGAGCTTATGAGCTTATGAACCTTTTTGGTGAATGAGAGATGACTAGAGCTTATGAGCTTATGAGCCTTTTTGGTGAATGAGAGATGACTAGAGCTTATGAGCTTATGAGCCTTTTTGGTGAATGAGAGATGACTAGAGCTTATGACCTTATGAGCCTTTTTGGTTAATGAGAGATGACTAGAGCTTATGAGCTTATGAACCTTTTTGGTGAATGAGAGATGACTAGAGCTTATGAGCTTATGAGCCTTTTTGGTGAATGAGAGATGACTAGAGCTTATGAGCTTATGAACCTTTTTGGTGAATGAGAGATGACTAGAGCTTATGAGCTTATGAGCCTTTTTGGTGAATGAGAGATGACTAGAGCTTATGAGCTTATGAGCATTTTTGGTGAATGAGAGATGACTGGAGCTTATGAGCTTATGGGCCTTTTTGGTGAATGAGAGATGACTAGAGCTTATGAGCTTATGAGCATTTTTGGTGAATGAGAGATGACTAGAGCTTATGAGCTTATGAGCCTATTTGGTTAATGAGAGATGACTAGAGCTTATGAGCTTATGAACCTTTTTGGTGAATGAGAGATGACTAGAGCTTATGAGCTTATGAACCTTTTTGGTGAATGAGAGATGACTAGAGCTTATGAGCTTATGAACCTTTTTGGTGAATGAGAGATGACAAGAGCTTATGAGCTTATGAGCCTTTTTGGTGAATGAGAGATGACTAGAGCTTATGAGCTTATGAGCATTTTTGGTGAATGAGAGATGACTAGAGCATATGAGCTTATGAGCCTTTTTGGTGAATGAGAGATGACTAGAGCTTATGAGCTTATGAACCTTTTTGGTAAATGAGAGATGACTAGAGCTTATGAGCTTATGAACCTTTTTGGTGAATGAGAGATGACTAGAGCTTATGAGCTTATGAGCCTTTTTGGTGAATGAGAGATGACTAGAGCTTATGAGCTTATGAACCTTTTTGGTGAATGAGAGATGACTAGAGCTTATGAGCTTATGAGCCTTTTTGGTGAATGAGAGATGACTAGAGCTTATGACCTTATGAGCCTTTTTGGTTAATGAGAGATGACTAGAGCTTATGAGCTTATGAACCTTTTTGGTGAATGAGAGATGACTAGAGCTTATGAGCTTATGAACCTTTTTGGTGAATGAGAGATGACTAGAGCTTATGAGCTTATGAACCTTTTTGGTGAATGAGAGATGACTAGAGCTTATGAGCTTATGAGCCTTTTTGGTGAATGAGAGATGACTAGAGCTTATGAGCTTATGAGCATTTTTGGTGAATGAGAGATGACTAGAGCTTATGAGCTTATGAGCCTTTTTGGTGAATGAGAGATGACTAGAGCTTATGAGCTTATGAACCTTTTTGGTAAATGAGAGATGACTAGAGCTTATGAGCTTATGAACCTTTTTGGTGAATGAGAGATGACTAAAGCTTATGAGCTTATGAGCCTTTTTGGTGAATGAGAGATGACTAGAGCTTATGAGCTTATGAACCTTTTTGGTGAATGAGAGATGACTAGAGCTTATGAGCTTATGAGCCTTTTTGGTGAATGAGAGATGACTAGAGCTTGTGAGCTTATGAGCATTTTTGGTGAATTAGAGATGACTGGAGCTTATGAGCTTATGGGCCTTTTTGGTGAATGAGAGATCACCAGAGCTTATGAGCTTATGAACCTTTTTGGTGAATGGGAGATGACTAGAGCTTATGAGCTTATGGACCTTTTTAGTGAATGAGAGATGACTAGAGCTTATGAGCTTATGAGCCTTTTTGGTGAATGAGAGATGACTAGACCTTATGAGCTTATGAGCCTTTTTAGTGAATGAGAGATGACTAAAGCTTATGAGCTTATGAACCTTTTTGGTGAATGAGAGATGACTAGAGCTTATGAGCTTATGAACCTTTTTGGTGAGTGAGAGATGACTAGAGCTTATTAGCTTATGAACCTTTTTGGTGAGTGAGAGATGAGTAGAGATTATGAGCTTATGAGCCTTTTTGGTGAATGAGAGATGACTAGAGCTTATGAGCTTATGAGCCTTTTTGGTGAATGAGAGATGACTAGAGCTTATGAGCTTATGAACCTTTTTGGTGAGTGGGAGATGACTAGAGCTTATGAGCTTATGAGCCTTTTTGGTGAATGAGAGATGACTAGAGCTTCTGAGCATTTTTGGTGAATGAGAGATGACTAGAGCTTATGAGCTTATGAGCCTTTTTGGTGAATGAGAGATGACTAGAGCTTATGAGCTTATGAACCTTTTTGGTGAATGAGAGATGACTAGAGCTTATGAGCTTATGAACCTTTTTGGTGAATTAGAGATGACTAGAGCTTATGAGCTTATGAACCTTTTTGGTGAATGAGAGATGACTAGAGCTTATGAGCTTATGAGCCTTTTTGGTGAATGAGAGATGACTAGAGCTTATGAGCTTATGAGCATTTTTGGTGAATGAGAGATGACTAGAGCTTATGAGCTTATGAGCCTTTTTGGTGAATGAGAGATGACTAGAGCTTATGAGCTTATGAACCTTTTTGGTGAATGAGAGATGACTAGAGCTTATGAGCTTATGAGCCTTTTTGGTGAATGAGAGATGACTAGAGCTTATGAGCTTATGAACCTTTTTGGTGAATGAGAGATGACTAGAGCTTATGAGCTTATGAGCCCTTTTGGTGAATGAGAGATGACTAGAGCTTATGAGCTTATGAAACTTTTTGGTGAGTGAGAGATGACTAGAGCTTATGAGATTATGAGCCTTTTTGGTGAATGAGAGATGACTAGAGCTTATGAGCTTGAACCTTTTTGGTGAATGAGAGATGACTAGAGCTTAAGAGCTTATGAGCCTTTTTGGTGAATGAGAGATGACTAGAGCTTATGAGCTTATGAACATTTTTTGGTGAATGAGAGATGACTAGAGCTTATGAGCTTATAAACCTTTTTGGTGAGTGGGAGATGACTAGAGCTTATAAGTTTATGAGCCTTTTTGGTGAATGAGAGATGACTAGAGCTTATGAGCTTATGAACCTTTTTGGTGAATGAGAGATGACTAGAGCTTATGAGCTTATGAGCCATTTTGGTGAATGAGAGATGACTAGAGCTTATGAGCTTATCAACCTTTTTTGGGGAATGAGAGATGACTAGAGCTTATGAGCTTATGAACCTTTTTGTTAAATGAGAGATGACTAGAGCTTATGAGCTTATGAACCTTTTTGGTGAATGAGAGATGACTAGAGCTTATGAGCTTATGAGCCTTTTTGGTGAATGAGAGATGACCAGAGCGTATGAGCTTATGAACCTTTTTGGTGAGTGAGAGATGACTAGAGCTTATGAGCTTATGGGCCTTTTTGGTGAATGAGAGATGACCAGAGCTTATGAGCTTATGAACCTTTTTGGTGAATTGGAGATGACTAGAGCTTTGAGCTTATGGACCTTTTTGGTGAATGACAGATGACTAGAGCTTATGAGCTTATGAGCCTTTTTGGTGAATGAGAGATGACTAGAGCTTATGAGCTTATGAGCCTTTTTAGTGAATGAGAGATGACTAAAGCTTATGAGCTTATGAACCTTTTTGGTGAATGAGAGATGACTACAGCTTATAAGCTTATGAACCTTTTTGGTGAGTGAGAGATGACTAGAGCTTATGAGCTTATGAACCTTTTTGGTGTGTGAGAGATGACTAGAGCTTATGAGCTTATGAGCCTTTTTGGTGAATGAGAGATGACTAGCGCTTATGAGCTTATGAGCCTTTTTGGTGAATGAGAGATGACTAGAGCTTATGAGCTTATGAACCTTTTTGGTGAGTGAGAGATGACTAGAGCTTATGAGCTTATGAGCCTTTTTGGTGAATGAGAGATGACTAGAGCTTATGAGCTTATGAGCATTTTTGGTGAATGAGAGATGACTAGAGCTTATGAGCTTATGAGCCTTTTTGGTGAATGAGAGATGACTAGAGCTTATGAGCTTATGAACCTTTTTGGTGAATGAGAGATGACTAGAGCTTATGAGCTTATGAACCTTTTTGGTGAATGAGAGATGACTAGAGCTTATGAGCTTATGAACCTTTTTGGTGAATGAGAGATGACTAGAGCTTATGAGCTTATGAACCTTTTCGATGAATGAGAGATGACTAGATCTTATGAGCTTATGAGCCTTTTTGGTGAATGAGAGATGACTAGAGCTTATGAGCTTATGAACTTTTTTGGTGAATGAGAGAGGACTAGAGCTTATGAGCTTATGGGCCTTTTTGGTGAATGAGAGATGACTAGAGCTTATGAGCTTATGAACCTTTTTGGTGAATGAGAGATGACTAGAGCTTATGAGCTTATGAACCTTTTTCGTGAATGAGAGATGACTAGAGCTTATGAGCTTATGAACATTTTTGGTGAATGAGAGATGACTAGAGCTTATGAGCGTATGAACCTTTTTGATGAATGAGGGATGACTAGAGCTTATGAGCTTATGAGCCTTTTTGGTGAATGAATGATGACTAGAGCTTATGAGCTTATGAACCTTTTTGGTGAATGAGAGTTGACTAGAGCTTATGAGCTTATGAACATTTTTGGTGAGTGAGAGATGACTAGAGCTTATGAGCTTATGTACCTTTTTGGTGAATGAGAGATGACTAGAGCTTATGAGCTTATGAACCTTTTTGGTGAATGAGAGATGACTAGAGCTTATGAGCTTATGAACCTTTTTGGTGAATGAGAGATGACTAGAGCTTATGAGCTCATGAACCTTTTTGGTGAATGAGAGATGACTAGAGCTTATGAGCCTTTTTGGTGAATGAGAGATGACTAGAGCTTATGAGCATTTTTGGTGAATGAGAGATGACTAGAGCTTATGAGCTTATGAGCCTTTTTGGTGAATGAGAGATGACTAGAGCTTATGAGCTTATGAACCTTTTTGGTGAATGAGAGATGACTAGAGCTTATGAGCTTATGAACCTTTTTGGTGAATGAGAGATGACTAGAGCTTATGAGCTTATGAACATTTTTGGTGAATGAGAGATGACTAGAGCTTATGAGCGTATGAACCTTTTTGATGAATGAGGGATGACTAGAGCTTATGAGCGTATGAGCCTTTTTGGTGAATGAATGATGACTAGAGCTTATGAGCTTATGAACCTTTTTGGTGAATGAGAGTTGACTAGAGCTTATGAGCTTATGAACCTTTTTGGTGAGTGAGAGATGACTAGAGCTTATGAGCTTATGTACCTTTTTGGTGAATGAGAGATGACTAGAGCTTATGAGCTTATGAACCTTTTTGGTGAATGAGAGATGACTAGAGCTTATGAGCTTATGAACCTTTTTGGTGAACGAGAGATGACTAGAGCTTATGAGCTCATGAACCTTTTTGGTGAATGAGAGATGACTAGAGCTTATGAGCCTTTTTGGTGAATGAGAGATGACTAGAGCTTATGAGCATTTTTGGTGAATGAGAGATGACTAGAGCTTATGAGCTTATGAGCCTTTTTGGTGAATGAGAGATGACTAGAGCTTATGAGCTTATGAACCTTTTTGGTGAATGAGAGATGACTAGAGCTTATGAGCTTATGAACCTTTTTGGTGAATTAGAGATGACTAGAGCTTATGAGCTTATGAACCTTTTTGGTGAATGAGAGATGACTAGAGCATATGAGCTTATGAGCCTTTTTGGTGAATGAGAGATGACTAGAGCTGATGAGCTTATGAGCATTTTTCGTGAATGAGAGATGACTAGAGCTTATGAGCTTATGAGCCTTTTTGTGAATGAGAGATGACTAGAGCTTATGAGCTTATGAACCTTTTTTGTGAATGAGAGATGACTAGAGCTTATGAGCTTATGAGCCTTTTTGGTGAATGAGAGATGACTAGAGCTTATGAGCTTATGAACATTTTTTGGTGAATGAGAGATGACTAGAGCTTATGAGCTTATAAACCTTTTTGGTGAGTGGGAGATGACTAGAGCTTATAAGTTTATGAGCCTTTTTGGTGAATGAGAGATGACTAGAGCTTATGAGCTTATGAACCTTTTTGGTGAATGAGAGATGACTAGAGCTTATGAGCTTATGAGCCATTTTGGTGAATGAGAGATGACTAGAGCTTATGAGCTTATCAACCTTTTTTGGGGAATGAGAGATGACTAGAGCTTATGAGCTTATGAACCTTTTTGTTAAATGAGAGATGACTAGAGCTTATGAGCTTATGAACCTTTTTGGTGAATGAGAGATGACTAGAGCTTATGAGCTTATGAGCCTTTTTGGTGAATGAGAGATGACCAGAGCGTATGAGCTTATGAACCTTTTTGGTGAGTGAGAGATGACTAGAGCTTATGAGCTTATGGGCCTTTTTGGTGAATGAGAGATGACCAGAGCTTATGAGCTTATGAACCTTTTTGGTGAATTGGAGATGACTAGAGCTTTGAGCTTATGGACCTTTTTGGTGAATGACAGATGACTAGAGCTTATGAGCTTATGAGCCTTTTTGGTGAATGAGAGATGACTAGAGCTTATGAGCTTATGAGCCTTATTAGTGAATGAGAGATGACTAAAGCTTATGAGCTTATGAACCTTTTTGGTGAATGAGAGATGACTACAGCTTATAAGCTTATGAACCTTTTTGGTGAGTGAGAGATGACTAGAGCTTATGAGCTTATGAACCTTTTTGGTGTGTGAGAGATGACTAGAGCTTATGAGCTTATGAGCCTTTTTGGTGAATGAGAGATGACTAGCGCTTATGAGCTTATGAGCCTTTTTGGTGAATGAGAGATGACTAGAGCTTATGAGCTTATGAACCTTTTTGGTGAGTGAGAGATGACTAGAGCTTATGAGCTTATGAGCCTTTTTGGTGAATGAGAGATGACTAGAGCTTATGAGCTTATGAGCATTTTTGGTGAATGAGAGATGACTAGAGCTTATGAGCTTATGAGCCTTTTTGGTGAATGAGAGATGACTAGAGCTTATGAGCTTATGAACCTTTTTGGTGAATGAGAGATGACTAGAGCTTATGAGCTTATGAACCTTTTTGGTGAATGAGAGATGACTAGAGCTTATGAGCTTATGAACCTTTTTGGTGAATGAGAGATGACTAGAGCTTATGAGCTTATGAACCTTTTCGATGAATGAGAGATGACTAGATCTTATGAGCTTATGAGCCTTTTTGGTGAATGAGAGATGACTAGAGCTTATGAGCTTATGAACTTTTTTGGTGAATGAGAGAGGACTAGAGCTTATGAGCTTATGGGCCTTTTTGGTGAATGAGAGATGACTAGAGCTTATGAGCTTATGAACCTTTTTGGTGAATGAGAGATGACTAGAGCTTATGAGCTTATGAACCTTTTTCGTGAATGAGAGATGACTAGAGCTTATGAGCTTATGAACATTTTTGGTGAATGAGAGATGACTAGAGCTTATGAGCGTATGAACCTTTTTGATGAATGAGGGATGACTAGAGCTTATGAGCTTATGAGCCTTTTTGGTGAATGAATGATGACTAGAGCTTATGAGCTTATGAACCTTTTTGGTGAATGAGAGTTGACTAGAGCTTATGAGCTTATGAACATTTTTGGTGAGTGAGAGATGACTAGAGCTTATGAGCTTATGTACCTTTTTGGTGAATGAGAGATGACTAGAGCTTATGAGCTTATGAACCTTTTTGGTGAATGAGAGATGACTAGAGCTTATGAGCTTATGAACCTTTTTGGTGAATGAGAGATGACTAGAGCTTATGAGCTCATGAACCTTTTTGGTGAATGAGAGATGACTAGAGCTTATGAGCCTTTTTGGTGAATGAGAGATGACTAGAGCTTATGAGCATTTTTGGTGAATGAGAGATGACTAGAGCTTATGAGCTTATGAGCCTTTTTGGTGAATGAGAGATGACTAGAGCTTATGAGCTTATGAACCTTTTTGGTGAATGAGAGATGACTAGAGCTTATGAGCTTATGAACCTTTTTGGTGAATGAGAGATGACTAGAGCTTATGAGCTTATGAACATTTTTGGTGAATGAGAGATGACTAGAGCTTATGAGCGTATGAACCTTTTTGATGAATGAGGGATGACTAGAGCTTATGAGCGTATGAGCCTTTTTGGTGAATGAATGATGACTAGAGCTTATGAGCTTATGAACCTTTTTGGTGAATGAGAGTTGACTAGAGCTTATGAGCTTATGAACCTTTTTGGTGAGTGAGAGATGACTAGAGCTTATGAGCTTATGTACCTTTTTGGTGAATGAGAGATGACTAGAGCTTATGAGCTTATGAACCTTTTTGGTGAATGAGAGATGACTAGAGCTTATGAGCTTATGAACCTTTTTGGTGAACGAGAGATGACTAGAGCTTATGAGCTCATGAACCTTTTTGGTGAATGAGAGATGACTAGAGCTTATGAGCCTTTTTGGTGAATGAGAGATGACTAGAGCTTATGAGCATTTTTGGTGAATGAGAGATGACTAGAGCTTATGAGCTTATGAGCCTTTTTGGTGAATGAGAGATGACTAGAGCTTATGAGCTTATGAACCTTTTTGGTGAATGAGAGATGACTAGAGCTTATGAGCTTATGAACCTTTTTGGTGAATTAGAGATGACTAGAGCTTATGAGCTTATGAACCTTTTTGGTGAATGAGAGATGACTAGAGCATATGAGCTTATGAGCCTTTTTGGTGAATGAGAGATGACTAGAGCTGATGAGCTTATGAGCATTTTTCGTGAATGAGAGATGACTAGAGCTTATGAGCTTATGAGCCTTTTTGGTGAATGAGAGATGACTAGAGCTTATGAGCTTATGAACCTTTTTTGTGAATGAGAGATGACTAGAGCTTATGAGCTTATGAGCCTTTTTGGTGAATGAGAGATGACTAGAGCTTATGAGCTTATGAACCTTTTCGGTGAATGAGAGATGACTAGAGCTTATGAGCTGATGAGCCCTTTTGGTGAATGAGAGATGACTAGAGCTTATGAGCTTATGAACCTTTTTGGTGAGTGAGAGATGACTAGAGCTTATGAGCTTATGAGCCTTTTTGGTGAATGAGAGATGACTAGAGCTTATGAGCTTGAACCTTTTTGGTGAATGAGAGATGACTAGAGCTTAAGAGCTTATGAGCCTTTTTGGTGAATGAGAGATGACTAGAGCTTATGAGCTTATGAACATTTTTTGGTGAATGAGAGATGACTAGAGCTTATGAGCTTATAAACCTTTTTGGTGAGTGAGAGATGACTAGAGCTTATAAGTTTATGAACCTTTTTGGTGAATGAGAGATGACTAGAGCTTATGAGCTTATGAACCTTTTTGGTGAATGAGAGATGACTAGAGCTTATGAGCTTATGAGCCATTTTGGTGAATGAGAGATGACTAGAGCTTATGAGCTTATGAACCTTTTTTGGGGAAAGAGAGATGACTAGAGCTTATGAGCTTATGAACCTTTTTGTTAAATGAGATAGAATAGAGCTTATGAGCTTATGAATCTTTTTGGTGAATGAGAGATGACTAGAGCTTATGAGCTTATGAGCCTTTTTGGTGAATGAGAGATGACTAGAGCGTATGAGCTTATGAACCTTTTTGGTGAGTGAGAGATGACTAGAGCTTATGAGCTTATGGGCCTTTTTGGTGAATGAGAGATGACCAGAGCTTATGAGCTTATGAACCTTTTTGGTGAATTGGAGATGACTAGAGCTTATGAGCTTATGGACCTTTTTGGTGAATGAGAGATGACTAGAGCTTATGAGCTTATGAGCCTTTTTGGTGAATGAGAGATGACTAGAGCTTATGAGCTTATGAGCCTTTTTAGCGAATGAGAGATGACTAAAGCTTATGAGCTTATGAACCTTTTTGGTGAATGAGAGATGACTAGAGCTTATGAGCTTATGAACCTTTTTGGTGAGTGAGAGATGACTAGAGCTTATGAGCTTATGAACCTTTTTGGTGAGTGAGAGATGACTAGAGCTTATGAGCTTATGAGCCTTTTTGGTGAATGAGAGATGACTAGAGCTTATGAGCTTATGAGCCTTTTTGGTGAATGAGAGATGACTAGAGCTTATGAGCTTATGAACCTTTTTGGTGATTGAGAGATGACTAGAGCTTATGAGCTTATGAGCCTTTTTGGTGAATGAGAGATGACTAGAGCTTATGAGCTTATGAGCATTTTTGGTGAATGAGAGATGACTAGAGCTTATGAGCTTATGAGCCTTTTTGGTGAATGAGAGATGACTAGAGCTTACGAGCTTATGAACCTTTTTGGTGAATAAGAGATGACTAGAGCTTATGAGCTTATGAACCTTTTTGGTGAATGAGAGATGACTAGAGCTTATGAGCTTATGAACCTTCTTGTTGAATGAGAGATGACTAGAGCTTATGAGCTTATGAACCTTTTCGATGAATGAGAGATGACTAGATCTTATGAGCTTATGAGCCTTTTTGGTGAATGAGAGATGACTAGAGCTTATGAGCTTATGAACTTTTTTGGTGAATGAGAGATGACTAGAGCTTATGAGCTTATGGGCCTTTTTGGTAAATGAGAGATGACTAGAGCTTATGAGCTTATGAACCTTTTTGGTGAATGAGAGATGACTAGAGCTTATGAGCTTATGAACCTTTTTGGTGAATGAGAGATGACTAGAGCTTATGAGCTTATGAACATTTTTGGTGAATGAGAGATGACTAGAGCTTATGAGCGTATGAACCTTTTTGATGAATGAGGGATGACTAGAGCTTATGAGCTTATGAGCCTTTTTGGTGAATGAATGATGACTAGAGCTTATGAGCTTATGAACCTTTTTGGTGAATGAGAGATGACTAGAGCTTATGAGCTTATGAACCCTTTTGGTGAGTGAGAGATGACTAGAGCTTATGAGCTTATGTACCTTTTTGGTGAATGAGAGATGACTAGAGCTTATGAGCTTATGAACCTTTTTGGTGAATGAGAGATGACTAGAGCTTATGAGCTTATGAACCTTTTTGGTGAATGAGAGATGACTAGAGCTTATGAGCTCATGAACCTTTTTGGTGAATGAGAGATGACTAGAGCTTATGAGCCTTTTTGGTGAATGAGAGATGACTAGAGCTTATGAGCTTATGAACCTTTTTGGTGAATGAGAGATGACTAGAGCTTATGAGGTTGAAGCATTTCTCCGATGATACCTTGTTCGCTGACATGAAATTTTGCGTCATTTTCGTGATCTCTCTCCAGGTTTGCACAGACGGCGGATAAACCTGAGCCTGGGACCAAGCAATCGGCAGTATGTACCCGTCCATCACCGCTGTCCGAGCCTTAATCGGGAAGAATTGCGGCTGCCACAACGTCATTTTCCCAGCAATTTTTTGCAGCGCCTTATCCCACGTCGGCTGACAACTTCCGTTCGGTGAGTCTCTCAGCTTCGTCAGGGTCTGCCCAACGAAACCCGTTGGTCCGCCAAGTCTTTTTCCCCAGGTTAGCTCCCAAAGGCATCACCACTGACTTCCCCTTGTTCGTCTCTAATCCCGAGATTTCTTTTAACTCCTCTAACACCTCCTCCGCCTTCCTAATTTGTTGTTCTCCTTGTAGAAGGAGAGTCGTGTCATCTGCATAACCAATGTAGCCTAGCCTCTGACCGACGCAGCTAGTGAGCGAGATTCCAATCTTCCGCTTTATCACTTTCTGCGCCAGAGGCTCCACCGCACAGAGGAAGAGGTAGGGTGCTAAGGGGCAACCCTGCCTTACTCCTGAAACCACCTCCACTGCATCTCCCATCCAGCCGTTGATCAAGAGGTTCGTCCGTGTGTTTGTGTGCAGGCCTCTTACCCAACCGACGAACCGAGCCGGGAAACCCATTTTCCCCATCACGTCAAAAATGAAGTCGCGGGACACCGAGTCAAACGCCTTCTTGAAGTCAACCAACAGCATATACCAGTCTTCTCTCCCATTCTTGGCCGCATCAATGATATCAGCGACCAGCCCCACTGCATCTGATATTCGTCGCCCCGGAATAAAACTGAACTGCTCCGGTGAGATCACTCTGTGAAGAACTTTTTTAATTCTGCTCGCCAGGACTCGCGCCAACACTTTGTAGCTGATGTTCAGGAGCGTGATAGGACGATAGTTATCCAACTGGTCCTTTGCTCCTTTTTTGTGCATGAGTATTGTCACTGCATCCTTCACACTGGTCGGGAGTATAGAGGTGAGAGCGAAGTCTTGAGCCAGCCCCATGACATGCTTCCCTAGCGTGTCCCAATATAGAGCTTATGAGCTTATGAACCTTTTTGGTGAATGAGAGATGACGAGAGCTTATGAGCTTATGAACCTTTTTGGTGAATGAGAGATGACTAGAGCTTATGAGCTTATGAACCTTTTTGGTGAATGACAGATGACTAGAGCTTATGAGCTTATGAACCTTTTTGGTGAATGAGAGATGACTAGAGCTTATGAGCTTATGAGCCATTTTGGTGAATGAGAGATGACTAGAGCTTATGAGCCTTTTTGGTGAATGAGAGATGACTAGAGCTTATGAGCTTATGAGCCTTTTCGGTGAATGAGAGATGACTAGAGCATATGAGCTTATGAAACTTTTTGGTGAATGAGAGATGACTAGAGCTTATGAGCTTATGGGCCATTTTGGTGAATAAGAGATGACTAGAGCTTATGAGCTTATGAACCTTTTTGGTGAATGAGAGATGACTAGAGCTTATGAGATTATGAACCTTTTTGGTGAATGAGAGATGACTAGAGCTTATGAGCTTATGAACATTTTTGGTGAATGAGAGATGACTAGAGCTTATGAGCTTATGGGCCTTTTTGGTGAATGAGAGATGACTAGAGCTTATGAGCTTATGAGCCTTTTTGGTGAATGAGAGATGACTAGAGCTTATGAGCTTACGAGCCTTTTTTGTGAGTGAGAGATGACTAGAGCTTATGAGCTTATGAACCTTTTTGGTGAATGAGAGACGACTAGAGCTTATGAGCTCATGAACCTTTTTCGTGAGTGAGAGATGACTAGAGATTATGAGCTTATGAGCCTTTTTGGTGAATGAGAGATGACTAGAGCTTATGAGCTTAGGAACCTTTTTGGTGAATGAGATATGACTAGAGCTTATGAGCTCATGAACCTTTTTGGTGAATGAGAGATGAGTAGAGCTTATGAGCCTTTTTGGTGAATGAGAGATGACTAGAGCTTATGAGCTTATGAACCTTTTTGGTGAATGAGAGATGACCAGAGCTTATGAGCTTACGAACCTTTTTGGTGAATGAGAGATGACTAGAGCTTATGAGCTTATGGGCATTTTGGTGAATGAGAGATGACTAGAGCTTATGAGCTTATGAAGCTTTTTGGTGAATGAGAGATGACTAGAGCTTATGAGCTTATGAACCTTTTTGGTGAATGAGAGATGAGTAGAGCTTATGAGCTCATGAACCTTTTTGGTGAATGAGAGATGACTAGAGCTTATGAGCCTTTTTGGTGAATGAGAGATGACTAGAGCTTATGAGCTTATGGGCCTTTTAGGTGAATGAGAGATGACTAGAGCTTATGAGCTTATGAACCTTTTTGGTGAGTGAGAGATGACTAGAGCTTATGAGCTTATGAACCTTTTTTGTGAATGAGAGATGACTAGAGCTTATGAGCTTATGAGCCTTTTTGGTGAATGAGAGATGACTAGAGCTTATGAGCTTATGAACCGTTTTGGTGAATGAGAGATGACTAGAGCTTATGAGCTTATGAACCTTTCTGGTGAATGAGAGATGACTAGAGCTTATGAGCTTATGAACCTTTTTGGTGAATGAGAGATGACTAGAGCTTATGAGCTTATGAACCTTTTTGGTGAGTGAGAGATGACTGGAGCTTATGAGCTTATGAACCTTTTTGGTGAATGAAAGATAGAGCTTATGAGCTTATGAACCTTTTTGGTGAATGAGAGATCACTAGAGCTTATGAGCTTATGAACCTTTTTGGTGAATGAGAGATGACTAGAGCTTATGAGCTTATGGGCCTTTTAGGTGAATGAGAGATGACCAGAGCTTATGAGCTTATAAACCTTTTTGGTGAATGAGAGATGACTAGAGCTTATGAGCTTATGGGCCATTTTGGTGAATGAGAGATGACTAGAGCTTATGAGCTTAGGGATGCAGACGCGAGTAGTGCAGATCGTAGGGTCGCAGAGGCAGCAGCGGGAGGCGCAACAACAAAAGAGGAAGCAGCTGCAGCCGCCGCAGCAGCAGCAGCAGCAGCAGCAGCAGCACCTTTTGGGAAAGAAGAGGCTGTTAGGAAGGCGGGAGAGGAAGTGCGCAGAGGCGCGGTGAGAGAAGGAAAAGGGGATGGACCTTCAGAAATGGAGGGCGTGACTTTGGCTGGTGGGGAAGGGGGTGAGAAGGGAGAGAGGGAGCGTAGAGGGGTGGTGGGGGAAGGGAAGGGGGATGGACCTTCAGAAATGGGGGGCATGGAGGGAGATGGGGAGGGGCATGAGAAGCGGGAGGAGGGAAACAGTGAGCCGGGTGCGCAGGGTGAAGGAGATACTGGAGAGGGAGAGACGGGAGAGGGAGAAGGTGGAAAGCAAGAGGGTGAAAAGAAGGAGGGTGACAAGAAGGAGGGTGACAAGAAGGAGGGTGACAAGAAGGAGGGTGACGAGAAGGAGGGTGAAAAGGAGGAGGGAGAAAAGGAGGGAGAAAAGAAGGAGGGTAAAAAAAAGGAGGGTGAAAAGAAGCAGGGTGAAAAGGAAGAGGGGGTGGAAGAAAAGGAGGAAGCGGTGGAGCTGGGCTGGGAGGAGTTGCTGCCAGGCCTGCCAGAGCACTTGAAGAGCCACAGCCAGCTGGCACCGCTTTTCCGCACGCGATAGTGGCGGGCCGAGCACGACCTGCAGCTGCTGCAAGGCATCACCAGGTGAGTTGTAAAAGGCGTTACCAGGTGAGTGGCGGCTGACTTACCTATGTCAGTGCACTGCTCCCCTTGCTCACGCCTGTTGACTTTCTATCCCTTCTGCCTCCCTGCTTCCCTTGCTCACACTACTCTGGCGGGCCGAGCACAACCTGCAGCTGCTGAAAGGCATCACCAAGTGAGTTGCAGTGCTGAAAGGAGTCACGGAATACGCGTTGCGTATGCATTTCACCTTTCCAGAGCACGACCTGCAGCTGCTGAAAGGCATCACCAAGTGAGCTATGGGTGGTGGAGTGGCATCATCACTAATGAAAGTCTGCCAGGCACACCCATGCTTCTCGTTCTTCCTTGCGCATACCAGCCAGCCATCACTCCTTCTCACCCCTCCCCCATCCACCTCTCCCGCCCCCTTCTCAATTTCACATATTCACTGCTACGGGTGGTGGAGTGACATCACCACAATCAACGATAACCATGCCACTCCTCCTTGCCCTCGACCCCCGCCTCCTTCCCATCCCCTCTCCCCCCCCCCCCCCCCTCAAGCAATTCCACGCGAGCACAGCTACGGGCAGTGGAGTGACATCACAAAGGACGGCCAGTTCCCACTTGCACCCATGGTTTTCGTTCTAACCCCTATCATCATTCATTCCCATCCCACTCACCTCCCACTCACCTCCCCATCACCTCCCACTCACCTCCCACTCACCTCCCACTCACCTCTACTCACCTCCCCCTCACCTCCCCCTCACCTCCTCCTCTCCCCTTCCTTGCAGGCACGGCTACGGGCAGTGGAGTGACATCATCAATGACGATAAATTGGGCCTCGCTGACGTGGCATGCGCTGAGCTGTCGCTGCCACCCGTCCCGCCGCGCAACATGATTGGCCTTACCCTCGAGGACATCCCGGCCGTTCCACCTGCCCCATCGCCTGCCCAACCCACCAATCCTGGTGTTGCAACCACCAAACCTGCTGATGCGCCCACCAACCCTGCTGATGCACCTACCAGACCTGGTGCTGTGACCATTAATGGTGGGGATGCCATGGGTGAGACGGCATGTGTTAGGGAGGAGAGGAGGGCAGAGAGGAAGGCAGCAGAAGCGAAGGCAGCATCAGCGCAAGAGGGTGCTGAGGGGGATGGCATGACTGCGGGTGTGAAAGCTGAAGCAGGTGCTGCTGCGGGTTCACATGGTGCTGAGGGTGGTGCTATTGGTGTTGATGGGGCTGAAACTCGTGTCACTATGAAGGAGGACGGAATGGAGGGAGTGAAGGCGAAATTGAAGGAGGGAGCAAGTGAGAAGGAAAACGAGGAAGAAAGGGAAGAAGCAAAGGAGGAAGCAAAGGAGGAAGCAAAGAAACCCCTCTGGGGGCCCTGTCCTTGCTCACTTCTCCACTGTCCTCCCGTGTACGGCGGCCCCCTCTGGCACCCTGTCTGGTCTTTACCTCCCCTCGTTCTCTACGAACTTGGTGAGTGGTGCTGACCTACAGGATGCGGGGGTTCACCAGTTCACTCCTGCGAGTCAGCGGGTGACCCACTGCACGGTCGCTCGGACAGACCGACACCTGGCCACGTTTACACGTCGGCCGGGGTCGAGCCTGTACACACTAACCACTGCGTCTCCTCCAGTCACTGCGTCTAGTCAGGTAGCTGCGTCGGGTCAGGTGTTTGCTGCAGCGTCCAGGTCTGGTCCTGAGTCTGCCCCCTTCTCGTGTCGTCTCCTGCCTCACGAGACTCTCCTCTGGCACCACCGCCTTGGTCACCCCTCCCTGCTTCGTCTCCGAAGCATGGCCTCCCGTGTCCTTGTCTCTGGTCTTCCCCGGTCCCTCCCTCCCCTTCCTCCGGGGCCTGGCCCTACCTGCGTCCCCTGTGTCGAAGGGCGGCAGCCGGCTGCCCCTCACTCCTCTCTGTTTCCTCCGACAGAGGCCCCGCTGCAGACGCTTCACATGGACGTGTGGGGCCCGGCCCGCGTTCGTGGACAGGGTCACGAGCGCTACTTCCTGCTGGTGGTTGACGACTACTCGCGTTACACCACAGTCTTCACCTTGCGCAGCAAGGGTGATGTCACTGAGGTGTTGATCGACTGGATCCGCGCAGCTCGTCTCCAGCTCAGGCGGAGCTTCGGCTCGGACTTTCCTGTTCTGCGTCTGCACTCTGACAGAGGCGAAGAGTTCTCCTCTGGCCTTCTGCGAGCCTACTGTCGTGCACGAGGCATCCGCCAGACCTTCACGCTTCCGGACTCTCCACAGCAAAGTGGGATTGCTGAGCGCCGCATTGGCATGGTCATGGACGTCGCCCATACGTCCATGATGCATGCGGCTGCCCCCCATTTTCTGTGGCCGTTTGCGGTCCGGTACGCGGTGCATCAGATCAACCTTCAGCCCAGGGTCTCCATGCCAGAGACCTCCCCAGCTTTGCTGTGGACGGGGAAGGTTGGCGATGCGTCTGTGTTCCGTGTCTGGGGATCTCGGGTGTTTGTCCGCGACTTGTCTGCGGACAAGCTGTCCCCTCGTGCTGCTCCCTGCGTCTTCCTAGGTTTCCCCCCTGACGCGCCAGGGTGGCACTTCTACCACCCCACCTCTCGCCGTGTTCTGTCCTCCCAGGACGTCACGTTCGACGAGTCGGTCCCCTACTACCGTCTCTTCCCCTACCGCACTCCGTCCCTCCCCCCGCCACCGCTCTTCCTTGTGCCAGGTCCCCCCCCGGTAAACCCCCTCCCCCCTCAGGGTCCTGCCCCTTCAGGTGTGTCCCATGTAGACGCTGTTGAGCCTGTCGAGGTCGCTGGTGACTCTGGTGCTGCTGAGGGTGCTGAGCCTGGGGGTGCTGACTCTGGGGGTGCTGAGCGTGTGGGTGCTACGCCTGGGGGTGCTGAGCCTGGGGGTGCTGAGCCTGGTGGTGCTGAGCCTAGGGGTGCTGAGCTTGGGGGTGCTGAGCATGGGGGTGCTGAGCCAGGGAGTGCTGAGCTTGGGGGTGCTGAGCCTGGGGGTGCTACGCCTGGGGGTGCTACGCCTGGAGGTGCTGAGCTTGAGGGAGCTGGGCCTGCTCGTGTGGCGTCTGGCGGTGTTGTGCCTAGCGGTTCTCCGGGTGCTTCGTCTCGCCGGGAGCCACTCTCTCCACAGGAGCTGCGTGAGTGGTTTGCCCAGCGCTGGAGGCGAGCTGCTAGAGCTGGAGGTGCTGCAGGTACTGGAGGTTCTGCTGCTGCTCAGGGTGCTGGTGCCGCGGGTCCCGGAGGTGCTCGTACTGGGAGTACTGGAGCTGCTGGACCTGCGGGTACTTCTGGAGCTGGAGCTGCTGCGGGTGTTGGCGCGGAGGCTACTGCTGTCGGTCCTCGAGGCGGTCCTGCTAGGGGTGCTACTGGTGCTGCTGGAGGTACTGGAGCTGGAGGTTCTGCTGGTGCTGGTGCTGCCGCTGGGGGTGTTGGTGCTGTCCCTGCTGTGTCTGGAGTCGCCGCGCGGCCTCGGCCGTACTTCGTTCGTCTCCTTCAGCAGGTTCTTGGTCTCCCGCCTTCTACTGGTCCTCTTCCTCCCTTAGAGTGTCCACAGCCTGTCCCATCATAGTTACAGTTACAGCCCGCCTCCCCACTGCCTGCTCCGTCTCCCTACACTGGTCCTACTGGAGGTCTTTCTGAGCGTCGTGAGCCTGCGTCTCGCCCTGCGTCGCCTGTCCGTGCTGCTCGCACTAGTGGTCGCGGTTCGCGGCAGCATCCTCCTCCTGTCCCTGGCACGCACCGGATGTCTCTGCGTCCGTCCACTGCTCCTCTTCGTGCCCCTTTACCTTCTGCTCCTGAGTCTTCTCTTCCTGCTCTTGCCGACCCGGAGTCGCACTCTCTTCGTGCTGCCAGTCACGCGTCTCCTTGCTACTGTCGTCAGTGACCCTTCCTTTGAGTCCACTGCTGCGTCTGCCCTAGTTGCTGAGCTCGTCGACTTTGCTGCTCGCTGTCGCCTAGACTACGCCACCAGTCTTGTTGCTGAGTCTGAGTCTGTCTGTCCTCCGTCCCTCGGGGGTGAGTGTGCCCTTGGCACGGACGTTCTTGAGGACAGGCAGGAGGAGTTTCAGTGCTTGGTCGCTGCTTCACCTCATCTCGTGTCCGTACTGCTTACCCTTGAGGGAGATCCGGATGCACTTGACATCCAGACTCCACGCTCTTACGCGGAGGCGATAGAGGGTCCCTACTCCTCTCAGTGGCAGGCAGCTATGGACGCAGAGATGGCTTCCTGGAAGTCCACAGGCACCTACGTTGACGAGGTTCCCCCGCCTGGGGCGAACATCGTCAGTGGCATGTGGATTTTCAGGGTGAAGCGGCCACCGGGTTCTTCGCCTGTCTTCAAGGCGCGTTACGTGGCTCGTGGCTTCAGTCAGCGGCAGGGAGTTGACTACTTTCAGACCTTCTCTCCCACCTCGAAGATGACCACTCTTCGGATACTACTGCACGTAGCTGCTTACCGTGACTACGAGCTACACTCTCTTGACTTCAGCACTGCTTTCCTACCGGGCAGCCTGCACGAGGAGATCTGGCTGCGCCGCCCACCTGGCTTCACTGGGACTTTTCCTCCTGGCACCCAGTGGAGCCTCCGGCGGCCAGTCTACGGTCTTCGCCAGGCACCGTGTGAGTGGCACGACACACTGAGGCCTACACTTGCGGCTCTTGGGTTTGCTCCCTCTACTGCCGACCCGTCGTTGTTTCTGCGCACTGACACTTCTCTGCCGCCGTTCTACATCCCCGTGTACGTCGACGACTTGGTCTTTGCCACAGCTGACATTGCTGGACTCACCCATATGAAGTCCGAGCTGCAGAAGAGACACACGTGCACTGACCTGGGTGAACTGCGCAGCTACCTTGGCTTGTAGCAGAGCACGCCGCACCATTACCCTGACTCAGTCACACATGGTGCAGCAGGTCCTTCAGCGCTTCGGCTTCACGTACTCCTCGCCTCAGGCCACTCCTCTGCCTACTCGCCAGTCGCTCTCAGCTCTGCCTTTGGATGAGTCTATAGAGCCGAGTGGCCCGTACCGAGAGCTTGTTAGCTGCCTCATGTACCTGATGACCTGCACACGACCTGACCTTGCATACCCTCTTAGCATTCTCGCACGCCATGTTGCTCTTGGGAGACACCGACCAGAGCACATGGCTGCAGCGAAGAGGGTGTTGCGCTACTTGTGCAGTACGTCGGGCATGGGGCTTGTGCTTGGAGGGCAGAGTCCAGTGGTCCTCACTGGGCACGCAGACGCTTCTTGGGCTGACGACCAGGCTACGCAGCGGTCGTCACAGGGTTACACCTTCAGCCTTAGTTCCGGCTCTGTTTCGTGGCGGGCTACTCGCTCGTCTTTTGTTCTCGGCTCCAGTTGTGAGGCTGAGATCTACGCAGGAGCCATGGCTGCTCAGGAGCTTCGCTGGCTCACCTACTTGCTGACTGACCTCGGAGAGCCGCCTCGTTCTCCTCCAGAGCTGTACGTAGACAACAAGGCCATGCTGGCCTTGTGTCGGGAGCAGCGACTGGAGCACAGAACGAAGCACATTCCTCTTAAGATACTTCCTTGCTCGTGAGCTACAGCAGCGTGGTCAGCTGCGTCTTGCGTACGTGGCCTCTGAGGCCAACACTGCTGATATCTTCACCAAGGCGCTTGAGCCTTGTGATCATCAGCGCTTCTGTACTCAGCTGGGTCTTGTATCTGCCTTGCCTCACTTGGTCACCTCTTGACCTTGCTTGTACTGTTACATATGTATATACACCTGCTCTTGCTTGTCTAGCCTTTTATATATATGTACTCCTGCATGTGAACTGGCCTTGTGGCCTTGAACTTGTGCTCGGAATGTGTGGTGACTTTGTGATCCACCCTGAGCTTGCTTTGCTTTGCTTGACTGGTCTTGTGACCCCTTGTTCTCCCCCACTTTATCTATGGGGGTGTGTTAGAACATCATAGCTTATGCTTTTGTGTAGGCTATAGTGGGGTAGCCCATAAGGGGTACAACCCAATTAGGGTTAGTACTTGTACCCAACTCTTTCATAGTGCATTCATTTTCGTTCATTATCACATGATTTCCTAGGCTAGGTGCTTTTCTATATTTTATTATAGTTATAGCACCGAGCTAGGTTGCGTGCACCGAATTTTGGCTTTACGGTTGCCACCGAATTGCCTCCTACCGAATTCGGGAAGGATCTGTTCGGGACGCTTCGCGACCCGCGGAACCTTCGCGTAACACCTGGTTACAGGGCCTTGTGTCGAGCTTATATATAGCCTCGTGTTGTACCCAGGTGATTCATTCAATTCGATTCAATTCAATTCGAATCATCTTTTCTGAGCTCGATCCTAGATCCTCACACTTGGTAATCAGAGCGGGTTTTCACGTGAGGTCTTCAACCGCTTAGTTCCGGCCTTAAAAAAAACCGCGGGGGCGACGACGAAAGCGCCGATACGGGTATGTAAAACCAGTTCCGCGCAATTTTTCTAAGTCCCCCTCGATTCGGTTTTCGAACACCCCTCAGATTTACTGGTGGAAGGGTTGGAGTTTCGATTATTCGATCGAGTTTCATCTCAACGGCCCAGAGAATTTCGCCCAAAAAAGTTGGAATTTGTAGCGTCGGATTTATTTTCTCCTCAACGGCCAAGATCGGACGCAAATTTCGCCCAAGGGAGATTTACGCGACCTACAAAATTTGCGCTCGTCGATTCTACAGTCAACTTGACTCGTAGTAGGTTGACTAGCACCAAGAATTCGATTATTTTCGTCGCGCATCTTTCTGTAAATCGCCAAATGGAGGGAAAAGGAGATATTTCAGTACAGAAAATCGCGGAGTTACGTACTGAGGATAAGCAAATACATGCGGCGCTCCCACGACTCAAAAAACTCCTTGCGAACCAGTCGGCAACCGCCACAGCAGCAGCGACATCAGTAGCAGCAGTAGCAGCGGCAACACCGACAGTTCTACATGCGACAACAGCAGTAGCTACAGTTAACCTCGAAGCAGTGAAGCCGAGGCTACCGGAGGCGTTCGATCCTACAGTAAAAAGGAACGACGTTCGTCGATTTGTAGCTGAACTCAAAATTTACTTCAAAGCCGTTGGATGCACGACCTCGACAAAAGACGCAATGCGCATACGGCTCGCAGCAACACTGTTACGAGGCCCAGCTCTAGAGTGGATCAACAACAGAATAGTCCAAGGCGAGGAGACGTGGGCGCAGTTTCCAGCAGCACTGATCGAACAGTTGGACACGTTGAACAGTAGCTACTACGGAACACGACGCAACAAGCCAACTAGTGGCATGGGGCGATTGGCACCACCCACGACTGCCGACCCGATGGAGAACGACGAGGGCGATGTGGAGCAGCGGCTAGCAAATAATGAGACGTGCAAATTTTGCGACGCTACAGGACATCATATCTTGGCGTGTTGGAAAATGAAGAGAAGGTGTGCGGAGCTGAAGGACAAGAACAGTGCGGCACCCCCGAAGCAGAAAACGGACAACGTGGCAACTTCGGAGAGGGCAAAAAAAGGAGAATATGGTGGCGCAAATTTAAAACGTCACGACCAGCCGGCACCAGGGGAAATCCCCGAGACTAATGGAGGATCCGCGAAACAAGACCTTGCACCGACCGGGAAACTCCAACCGTATACCGCGACAAGTAAGAATATTACTTCTCGTGGGTTTCAAGCCTTTATTAAGGGAGAGTCAGAAATTAAACCGGTACCGGGTATTATGGGGACCCTACTCCAGAGCGCTAATACGGGTCGAGCGTTCCGAGGAGTTAATATTCTCTCCCAGCAGCACTGTTTAAAGGCTCCCTGTTCCCCACAAATGAAGCCTACACAGCTGCAAAGGCTTAGTGGAAGGTTCCAGGCCCAAGAGAAGCCGAATCGGCCTTAGATAAATCCTTCTAACCTTTCTCAGTTGAAAACTGATACCGAAGCTGCATCTTCGAGCGCAGGACCTAGGGATAACATATTCGACGTACCCTACGATCCTATAAGCGATACCATCTACGGATGTGCGAAACCCGTCTCACAAGCACCATACCGACTGAGTCCGACCGAACTGACAGACATGAAAAAACAGATAGAGTATCTACTGGACAGACAACTGATCCGCCCATCCACCTCTCCCTACGGTGCACCAGTTCTCCTCACTCCAAAACCAGACGGTAGCTTACGGATGTGCATCGACTACCGCGCACTGAACAAACAGACAGCACTGACTACAGCGCCAGTACTCATCCTACCAGATCCAGACAGAGACTACATGGTGGAAGCAGACGCTAGTGACCAAGCAGTTGGAGAAGTACTGATGCAGCATCACGAATGTAGTTTGCAGCCCATCGCCTACCTCAGTAAAAAGCTGTTACAATGGAAGAAGGATTTAGCTGTAAGGAAGGGTTAAGGAAAGATTTGGGTACCGAATTACGCCCCGCTACGGCAGATCCTATTGGAGGAATTTCACGATGTACCTTACGCGGGACATTTCGGGAGCAACAAGACGTTAGCAGGGATCGCGAAGTATTACTACTGGCCTGGGATGGCAGCAGACGTGCAGCAGTTCGTCACCTCTTGCGACACGTACCAGCGGATGAAGAGTAGCAAGCAGAAAAAAGCAGGGTTACTTCAGCCTCTACCTGTACCGGAGCAGCCATGGCAGGTCGTCAGCCTAGACTTCATCACTGGGCTACCTTCGACCTCACGAGGGCATGACGCTATACTCGTGGTGATCGACAAGTTCTCTAAAATGGGATACTTCATCCCGACCAACGCTACGGCTACAGCTGAACCAACTGCTCGCCTCTTCTTCGACCGCATCATCACCATCCATGGCATCCCCGCTACACTCATCTCAGACAGAGACCCAAAATTCACTAGTAAGTTCTGGAAGGAACTCATGGGATTGTTGGGGATTGAGCTTGCAATGTCTTCAGCATACCACCCCCAAACTGACGGACAGACCGAGCGACTCAATCAAGTGGTTAAACAGTTACTGTGCACAGCTTGCACAGACGACATCAGCCACTGGGACATACAGTTACCGACCCTTGAGTTCGCTTACAACAACGCTTCACACGCGGCCACAGGGGAATCTCTTTTCTTCCTGTGCTACGGACAGGAACCACTCACACCACAGCAGCCAACCACACCGGCACACGTCCACGTCGCACATGACTTCGTCACCACCATGCAGCAGCTATGGGAGAAGACTCAGCGACATCTCACCACGATGCAGAACTCCTAGAAGCAGTATGCCGATCGTCAGCGACGAGATCACTCAGTAGCAGTCAGAGATCAAGTGCTTCTTGACACGCGCAACTTGAACCTGTCTCACCTCCCATCCAAACTCCGGCCTCGCTTCTGTGGTCCTTTTCTCGTTGAGGCACAGGTGACACCAGTAACACTCCGCTTGCGCTTACCAGAAAAATGGAAGCTTCACAATGCTTTCCATGTCCAGCTACTGAAACCCTACAAGGACCCCAACCAACAGTTCCAGGGACGGCAACTACCGCCACCACCTCCTGTTCTCATACAGGATGAACCCGAGTACGAGATCGAGCGCGTTCTCACACATCGGCGCCGCAACGGTAAGACCCTCGAGGGTCTTGATACGCTGGAAGGGATACGTGTCAGAACAGTATAGCTTATACATTTGTGTAGGCTGTAGTGGGGTAGCCCATAAGGGGTACAACCCAATTAGGGTTAGTACTTGTACCCAACTGTTTCATAGTTCAATCATTCTCGTTCTAGTTTTCTCATGGTATCGAGCAGGTTCCCTCGTGGGAACTGTTCCTAGGGCCCACCGATTCGATTTTTTTTTCCTGCCCGGAGCGCGCTCACCCCTTGCCCGAGTCGCGCTCCCCTCTCTCGATCCCGTCGCGCCGCCCTAGCGGCTGCGTCGCGCCGCCCTTGCGGCCCCGATCCGCCGCCCTAGCGGCCCCGTCGCCTACCTCTGCGGCCCCGGCGCCGCCCTTCCCGGCCCCGATCCGCCGCCCTAGCGGCTTCGTCGCCTACCCCGCGGCCCCGGCGCCGCCCTTCCCGGCCCCGATCCGCCGCCCTCCGACCCCGTCGCCTACCCCGCGGCCCTGGCGCCGCCCTTCCCAGCCCCGATCTGCCGCCCTGCGGCTCTGTCGCCTACCCCGCGGCCCCGGCGCCGCCCATCTCGGCCCTGACGCCGCCCTTCCCGACCCGGCCCCGCCTCTGCTGGCCCCGTCGCCTACCTGCGGCCCCGGCTCTGCCCTTCCCGGCCACGTCGCCTACCTTGCGGCCCCTGCGCCGCCTCTGACGGCCCCGCCGCCGTCCCCACGCGGCTCCGCCGTCACCAGCGAGCCGCCGGCGCCGCCGCCTGCTGCCGAGCCGTCCGCCACCCGAGCCGCCCGAGCCGCCGCACTACGCGGAGCCGTCGAGCTGCCGAGTCGCCGAGCCGCCCGAGCCGCCCGAGCCGCTTGTGCCGCCGAGTCGCCGAGCCGCAGTTGTTGCTGAGCCGCCGAGCCGCCGAGCCGCCCAAGCCGCCATGTCCGGTAAGAGCAGCGCCTCTATAACAGCAGTGCCCCTACCCTACTGTTTGCGCTGCTAGTCTACTGCAGTCATGGCTACCCCTAGTGTCCTCGCTTTTGACGCTGAGGGTCGGGCTATTGACTTTGACGTCTGGCTAGATCATCTGCAGCTTTTCCTACAGTGCGATAGGGCAGACGGTCTCTCCCTCTTTGACCTTACCTCTGGCGCCTCTCCTGCCCCTACTGCTGATGCTGACGCCACTATTTGCTCACAGTGGGCCACACGCGATGCTGCTGCACGTCTTGCTGTGCGTCGCCACCTGCCTACCTCTAGGCGTGCGCACTTTAGCGAGTACAAGAGTGCTCAGACCTTGTAAGACGCTGTAGTTGCAAGCTACTCCTCCCCTGCCACTGCTGCACTGAGCCGCCTCATGCTACAGTACCTCTTCCCTGACCTTGCTGCCTTCCCCACAGTCGCTGACCTCATTACGGACCTCCGCACTAGTGACACTCGCTACCGCGCTGCGCTTCCTGCTGAGTTCTGCGCCAAGAACCCCCCCCCCCATGTACATCACCCTCTACTACATAGTCACCCGCCTCCCCGACTCTCTGAGCGTAGTCAGGGACCACTTCCTCTCAGTTTGCCCCACCACTCTCACCGTTGACCTCCTCGAGAAGGCCCTCCTAGCAGCAGAGAAGATCAGAGTCGCTGTAGGAGCCTCTCGTGGTGACCCTCGCACCCCCGTATTTGAGGGGTGTTCCCCCTCCCCCCTCCTGCCCTCTGTTGCCTCTGCTGCTGCGGTCGACCTCGTTGGTTTCGAGTCGGTCCGTGCTGCGTCTGCCCTGAGCGGGAGACGCCACACAGGCAAGGGCAAGGGGGGCAAGGGCGCTGGAGGGGCTGGCGGGGGTGGCGGAGGTGGCGGTGGAGGCTGTGGAGGGGGTGGGGGTGGTGGTGGGAGTGGTGGCGGGGGTGGAGGTGTTGGTGGCGGCAGTGGAGGCGGAGGCGGCGGCGGCGGTGGCGGTGGGAGCGGAGGTGGCGGAGGTGGCGGAGGTGGAGGAGGCGGCAGCAGAGGATGTGGACCTGGTCGGGGTGGCGCTGCACAGAGGGTCGGCTCCAGTGGTGGTCAACGCCAGCATCAGCAGCAGCAGCACCGCACGCGTGACATCCCCCCCCCTCAGCAGCTCCGTGAGTGGTACGCTGCACGCCAGCGGGGTGGGGGTACTGGTCCGTGCACCTACGTCCTACGCACCGACGACCGCGCAGGTGATCAGTGCGGGGGTGCGCACTCCACCCAGCGCTGCTTTGGCCGCCTGACGGACGCTTGGCGTCACCAGTTCCCTGAGGCCACTGAGATCCCTCGCTGGGGCGAGCTATCTAGGGCGGGAGTAGCTGTCTTTGACCTTGACTTTGATGCTATTCTTGCTGTCATGTATGCTGTGACTGTTAGTGATGAGGGTGACTGTTACCGGTGTTTTCCGCCCGACCCGAGCATTGAGACTACTGCTCAAGGTGCTGGTGAGGCTACTGCTCTAGGTGCTAGCGAGGCTGCTGCTCTAGGTGCTGGTGAGTATGCGCTCTCAGGTACTGCGTCGGCTTCGGCCTCCCACATCTTCACACTTGACTCGGGGGCTTCTCGCTCCTTCTTTCGAGACCGCACCACACTCACGCCGCTTGGTCGGCCAGTTGCAGTCTCTCTGGCAGACCCCTCTGGGGATCCTGTCCTTGCTCACTTCTCCACTGTCCTCCCGTGTCCGGCGGCCCCCTCTGGCACCCTGTCAGGTCTTTACCTCCCCTCGTTCTCTACGAAATTGGTGAGTGGTGCTGACCTACAGGATGCGGGGGTTCACCAGTTCACTCCCGCGAGTCAGCGGGTGACCCACTGCACGGACGCTCGGACAGGCCGACACTTGGCCACGTTTACACGTCGGCCGGGGTCAAGCCTGTACACATTGACCACTGCGTCTCCTCCAGTCACTGCGTCTGGTCAGGTAGCTGCGTCGAGTCAGGTGTTTGCTGCAGCGTCCAGGTCTGGTCCTGAGTCTGCCCCCTGCTCGTGTCGCCTCCTGTCTCACGAGACTCTCCTCTGGCACCACCGCCTTGGTCACCCCTCGCTGCTTCGTCTCCAAAGCATGGCCTCCCGTGTCCTTATCTCTGGTCTTCCCCGGTCCCTCCCTCCCCTTCCTCCGGGGCCTGGCCCTACCTGCGTCCCCTGTGTTGAGGGGCGGCAGCGGGCTGCCCCTCACTCCACTCAGTTTCCTCCGACAGAGGCTCCGCTGCAGACGCTTCACATGGACGTGTGGGGCTCAGCCCGCATCCGTGGACAGGGTCACGAGCGCTACTTCGTGCTGGTGGTTGACGACTACTCGCGTTACACCACAGTCTTCCCCTTGCGCTGCAAGGGTGATGTCACTGAGGTGTTGATCGATTGGATCCGCGCAGCTCGTCTCCAGCTCAGGCAGAGCTTCGGCTCGGACTTTCCTGTTCCGCGTCTGCACTCTGACAGAGGCGGAAAGTTCTCTTCTGGCCTTCTGCAAGCCTACTGTCGTGCACGAGGCATCCGCCAGACCTTCACGCTTCTCGACTCTCCACAGCAAAATGGGATTGCTGAGCGCCGCATTGGCATGGTCATGGACGTCGCCCGTACGCCCATGATGCATGCGGCTGCTCCCCATTTTCTGTGGCCGTTTGCGGTCCGGTACGCGGCGCATCAGATCAACCTTCACCCCACGGTCTCCATGCCGGAGACCTCCCCAGCTTTGCTGTGGACGCGGAAGGTTGGCGATGCGTCTGCATTCCGTGTCTGGGGATCTCGGGCGTTTGTCCGCGACTTGTCTGCGGACAAGCTGTCCCCTCGTGCTGCTCCTTGCGTCTTCCTAGGATTCCCCCCTGACGCACCAGGGTGGCAATTCTACCACCCCACCTCTCGCCGTGTTCTGTCCTTTCAGGACGTCACGTTTGACGAGTCGGTCCCCTACTACCGTCTCTTCCCCTACCGCACTCCGTCCCTCCCCCCGCCACCGCTCTTCCTTGTGCCAGGTCCCCCCCCGGTAGACCCCCTCCCCCCTCAGGGTCTTGCCCCTTCATGTGTGTCCCAAGTAGACGCTGTTGAGCCTGTTGAGGTGGCTGGTGACTCTGGTGCTGCTGAGGGTGCTGAGCCTGGGGGTGCTGACACTTGGGGTGCTGAGCATGTGGGTGCTACGCCTGGGGGTGCTGAGCCCGAGGGTACTACGACTGGGGGTGCTGAGCCTGGGGGTGCTGGGTCTGGGGGTGCTGAGCCTGGGGGTGCTACGTGTGGGAGTGCTGAGCCTGTGGGTGCTGAGCGTGGGGGTGCTACGCGTGGAGGTGTTGATCCTGGGGGTGCGGAGCCTGAGGGGGTTGGGCTTGCTCGTGTGGCGTCTGGCGGTTCTCCGGGTGCTTCGTCTCGCCGGGAGCCACTCTCTCCATAGGAGCTGCGTGAGTGGTTTACCCGGCGCTGGAGGAGAGCTGCTAGAGCTGGAGGTGCTGCGGGTACTGGAGGTTCTGCTGCTGCTGAGGGTGCTGGTGCCGCGGGTCCCGGAGGTGCTCATACTGGGAGTACTGGAGCTGCTGGGCCTGCAGGTACTTCTAGAGCTGGAGCTGCTACGGGAGTTGGCACGGAGGCTACTGCTGTCAGTCCTCGAGGCGGTCCTACTGGGGGTGCTACTGGTGGTGCTGGAGGTACTAGAGCTGGAGGTGCTGCTGGCGCTGGTGCTGCCGCTGGAGGTACTGGTGCTGTCACTGCTGTGTCTAGAGTCAACGCGCGGCCTCGACCGTACTTCGTTCCGCTTCTTCAGCAGGTTCTTGGTCTCCCGCCTTCTACTAGTCCTCCTCCTCCCTTAGAGTGTCCAGAGCCTGTCCCGTCACAGTTTCAGTGACACCCGGCCTCTCAACTGCTTGCTTTTTCTCCCTACACTGGTCCTTATGGAGGTCTTGCTGAGCGTCGTGAGCCTGCGTCTCGCCCTGCGTTGCGTGTCCGTGTTGCTCGCACTAGTGGTCGCGGTTCGCGTCAGCGTCCTCCTCCTATCCCTGGCACGCACCGGATGTCTCTGCATCCGTCCACTTCTCCTCTGCGTGCCCCTTTACCTTCTCCTCCTGAGTCTTCTCTTCCTGCACTTGCCGACCCGGAGTCGGACTCTCTTCGTGCTGCCAGCCCTACTGTCACGCGTCTCCTTGCTACTGTTGTCACTGACCCTTCCTTTGAGTCCACTGCTGCGTCTGCCCTAGTTGCTGAGCTCGTCGACTTTGCTGCTCGCTGTCGCCTAGACTACGCCGCCAGTCTTGTTGCTGAGTCTGAGTCTGTCTGTCCTCCGTCCGTCGGGGGTGAGTGTGCCCTTGGCACGGACGTCCTTGAGGACAGGCAGGAGGAGTTCCAGTGCTTGGCCGCTGCTTCACCTCATCTCGTGTCCGTACTGCTTACCCCTGAGGGAGACCCGGATGCACTTGACATCCCGACTCCGCGCTCTTACGCGGAGGCGATAGAGGGTCCCTTCTCCTCTCAGTGGCAGGCAGCTATGGACGCAGAGATGGCTTCCTGGAAGTCCACACGCACCTACGTTGACGCTGTTCCCCCGCCTGGGGCGAACATCGTCAGTGGCATGTGGATTTTCAGGGTGAAGCGGCTGCCGGGTTCTCCGCCTGTCTTCAAGGCGCGTTACGTGGCTCGTGGCTTCAGTCAGCGGCAGGGAGTTGACTACTTTCAGACCTTCTCTCCCACCCCGAAGATGACCACTCTTCGGGTACTGCTGCACATAGCTGCTCACCGTGACTACGAGCTACACTCTCTTGACTTCAGCACTTATTTCCTGCAGAGCAGCCTGCACGAGGAGATCTGGCTACGCCGCCCACCTGGCTTCACTGGGACTTTTCCTCTTGGCACCCAGTGGAGCCTCCGGCGGCCAGTCTACGGTCTCCGCCAGGCACCGCGTGAGTGGCACGACACACTGAGGACTACACTTGCGGCTCTTGGGTTTGCTCCTTCTACTGCCGACCCGTCGCTGTTTCTGCGCACCGCCACTTCTCTGCCGCCATTCTACATCCTCGTGTACGTCGACGACTTGGTCTTTGCCACAGCTGACACTGCTTGACTCGCCCACGTGAAGTCCGAGCTGCAGAAGAGACACACGTGCACTGACCTGGGTGAACTGCGCAGCTACCTTGGCTTGCAGATCACCCGGGACAGAGCACGCCGCACCATTACCTTGACTCAGTCACACATGGTGCAGCAGGTTCTTCAGCGCTTCGGCTTCACGTACTCCTCGCCTCAGGCCACTCCTCTGCCTACTCGCCACTCGCTCTCAGCTCTGCCTTCGGATGAGTCCGTAGAGTCGAGTGGCCCGTACCCAGAGCTTGTTGGCTGCCTCATGTACTTGATGACCTGCACATGACCTGACCTTGCATACCCTCTTAGCATTCTGGCACGCTATGTTGCTCCTAGGAGACACAGACCAGAGCACATGGCTGCAGCGAAGAGGGTGTTGCGCTACTTGTGCAGTACGTCGGGCATGGGGCTTGTCCTTGGAGGGCAGAGTCCAGTGGTCCTCACTGGGCACGCAGACGCTTCTTGTGCTGACGACCAGGCTACGCAGCGGTCGTCACAGGGTCACACCTTCAGCCTTAGTTCCGGCTCTGTTTCGTGGCGGGCTACTTGCTCGTCTTCTGTTCTCGGCTCCTGTTGTGAGGCTGAGATCTACGCAGGAGCCATGGCTGCACAAGAGCTTCGCTAGCTCACCTACCTGCTGACTGACCTTGGAGAGCCGCCTCGTTCTCCTCCAGTGCTATACGTAGACAACAAGGCCATGCTGGCCTTGTGTCGGAGCAGCGACTGGAGCACAGAACGAAGCACATTGCTCTCCGCTACTTCCTTGCTCGTGAGCTGCAGCAGCGTGGTCAGGTGCGCCTTGCGTATGTGGCCTATGAGGCCAACACTGCTGATATCTTCACCAAGGCGCTTGCGCCTTGTGATCATCAGCGCTTCTGTACTTAGCTGGGTCTTGTGCTTGCCTTGCCTCACTTGCTCACCTCTTGACCTTGCTTGTACTATTACATATATATATATATACACCTGCTCTTGCTTGTCTAGCCTTTTATATATATATGTACTCCTGCATGTGAACTGGCCTTGTGGCCTTGAACTTGTGCTCGGAATGTGTGGTGACTTTGTGATCCACCCTGAGCTTGCTTTGCTTTGCTTGACTGGTCTTGTGACCCCTTGTTCTCCCCCACTTTGCCTATGGGGGTGTGTTAGAACATTATAGCTTATACATTTGTATAGGCTCTAGTGGGGTAGCCCATAAGGGGTACAACCCAATTAGGGCTAGTACTTGTACCCAATTGTTCCATAGTTCAATCATTCTCGTTCTAGTACTCGTACAATGCTTTCCATGTCCAGCTACTGAAACCCTATGAGGACCCCAACCAACAGTTCCAGGGACGGCAACTACCGCCACCACCTCCTGTTCTCGTACAGGATGAACCCGAGTACGAGATCGAGCGCGTTCTCACTCATCGGCGCCGCAACGGCAAGACCCTCGAGGGCCTGGATACGCTGGAAGGGATACGACCCCACTGAGGATAGTTGGGTTGCAGAAGCTGATATGGGCAACTCACGCCGTGCTCTCAAGGACTATCTTGTCAAGTAGGGTGTCTCTCACGCCACCCAGCTTTGAGGGGGGGACGTGTGAGAGTACAACGGCTTATGCTAGCTATGCTTGCTTGCCTTACTTTATTATGCTATTCCTAGCTTAGGTTTATTATATGCATGCATGAATTGCTTGATTTCCTAGGCTAGGTGCTTTCCTATATTTTATTATAGTTATAGCACCGAGGTAGGTTGCGTGCACCGAATTCTGGCTTTTCGGTTGCCACCGAATTGCCTCCTACCGAATTCGGGAAGGATCTGTTCGGGACGCTTCGCGACCCGCGGAACCTTCGCGTAACACCTGGTTACAGGGCCTTGTGTCGAGCTTATATATAGCCTCGTGTTGTACCTAGGTGATTCATTCAATTCGATTCAATTCAATTCGAATCATCTTTTCTGAGCTCTATCCTAGATCCTCACAACTGTAGTTCGGAACAATCACTTGTCGATGGAATTCCATTTTTAGCCCCTCAGTATACGCTTGGATTTTTTCCCCTTCGGTCAGGTCGGCAATTCGGTTGAAGAGGCTCGCCATCTGCTGCGTGTACTGTATTACACAGCCGTACTGTTTGTGCTGATGAATCAGGTGCCGCACCATGTAGCAGGAATTAATCGGTTCGAAACATTGAAATAACGCTGCTCGAAACTGCGTCCATGACCCCTCGCCTCGGATCTCATTGCTGATGTAAATCCACTCGAGCGACGGGCCTCGCAACAATGTCGTTGCGAGCCAAATCTGCATTGCATCGTGTGTCGGGGTCGTACAGCCAACGGCCTCGAAGTAAATTTCGAGGGCCGCAATGAATCGACGGACATCGGTGTCTCTCGCATTCGAATTGAACGTCTCCAGTAGCCTCGCACGTGCCACCTCAAGATTCACTAAAGCTGTTGCCGCTGCTGCTGGGTAAAATATTGGTATCGCCGCTGCTGCTGCTGCCGTTGCTGCTGCATTTGCTGCTGCGTTTGTTGCTGCCGTGGTGGCTACCGACTGGTTCGCGAGAAGCTCCTCTATTCGCTGGAGTGCAGCTCGCATCTGGTCCTGGCCGGTGTGTAGCTCCGTACTTTTCTGTACGGAATTATCACCATTTTTGCGATTTACACGAAGATTTATGATGAAAATAATTAAATTCTAGGCGCTGGTCGACTTACTTTGAGTCAAATCGACAGTAGAAATGACGAGCGCTGATTCTGTAGGTCGCGTAATTCTCCATTAGTCGAAACTCGCATTTGATCTCGACCGTTGAGAAGAAATTTGATCCGACGCTCCTAATTCCTTTTTTTTTTTGGGCAAAATTCTCAGGGTCGTTGAGATTCGAATCGATCTTACTGTCGAAGTTCCAAGTTTCGCCTTTGGACCTGAGGAGTGTTCAAAAACCGGTTCGAGGGGGATGTTAAAAAAATAGCGCAGAACTGGTTTACGTACCCGAAATCGGCGCTTTCCATCGTCGCCCCCACGGTTTTAAAAGCTAGTTTTTGCGGTCGAAAACTTCGCGTGCAAACAAGCTGTGATTACCAAGTGTAGGATCTAGGATCGAGCTCAAGAAAGAGAGTTTGAATTGATGATTCACCTGGGTACAACACGAGGCTATATATAGGCTCGACACAACGCAGGTAACCCAGGTGTTATGCGAATGTTCTGAGGGTCGCGAAGCATCCTGAACAGAACTTTCCCGAACTCGGTAGAAAGCATTTCGGTGGAAACCGAATAGGCTTGAGTTTGGTAACCTGGTTTCCGTGCTGGAACTAAAATAGCATATAGGAATGCACCTAACCTAGGAAATCAAGCATATCTATGCATGATTATAAAACCCAAGCTAGTAATAGCAGTAATGTCGACTAGCTCTGTGAGTAGTGCAGACGCAGCAGTATACTCAAAGGAAGGGTCAGTGACAAAAGTGGCGAAAAGACGAGTGACAGCAGGACTAGCAGCACGAGTAAGGTCGGACTCACGGACAGGAACGTCAGGAAGAGAGGACGTCGAAGGAGACGGCAGGGCAACGCGCTGGGGAATAGAGGAAGGACGAGGTGCCGTAGTGTGCGTGCCAGGAACAGGTGGAGGACGAGGACGATGAACACGATTGACAGTGCGAACAGGGAGGCAGTGTGAGAATAAGAACGAGAATGGATGAACTAAGGAATGAAAGTGATACAAAATATGAAACCCTAGAATTGTGTACCCCTTAGTATCTAACCCACTACAGCCTACACAGTCTAGATCATATAAGTTTGACACACCCCCTTTGGCAAAGTGGGGGAGAACAAGGGGTCACAAGACCAGTCAAGCAAAGCAAGGCAAAGCAAGCTCAGGGTGGATCACAACGTCACCACACATTCTGAGCACAAGTTCAAGGCCACAAGGCCAGTTCACATGCATGAGTACACACATATATATAACGCTAAACAAGCAAGAGCAGGTATATATATATGTAACAGTACAAGCAAGGTCAAGAAGTGAGCAAGTGAGGCAAGGTAGGTACAAGACCTAACCGAGTACAGAAGCGCTGATGGTCACAAGGCGCAAGTGCCTTGGTGAAGATATCAGCAGTGTTGGCCTAAGAGGCCACGTAAGCAAGGCGCAGCTGACCGCGCTGCTGAAGCTCACGAGCAAGGAAGTAGCGAAGAGCGATGTGCTTCGTTCTGTGCTCCAGTCTCTGCTCCCGACACAAGGCCATCATAGACTTGTTGTCTACGTACAGAACTGGAGGAGAACGAGGCGGCTCTCCTAGGTCAGTCAGCAGGTAGGTGAGCCAGCGTAGCTCCTGTGCAGCCATGGCCCCTGCGTAGATCTCAGCCTCACAACTGGAGCCGAGAACAGAAGACGAGCGGGTAGACCGCCACGAAACAGAGCCGGAACCAAGGCTGAAGGTGTAACCCTGTGACGACCGCTGTGTAGCCTGGTCGTCAGCCCAAGAAGCGTCTGCGTGACCAGTGAGGACCACTGGACTCCGTTCTCCAAGCACAAGCCCCATGCCTGACGTACTGCACAAGTAGCGCAACACCCTCTTCGCTGCAGCCATGTGCTTACGTCTGTGTCTCCCAGGAGCAACATAGCGTGCCAGAATGCTAAGAGGGTATGCAAGGTCAGGTCGAGTGCAGGTCATCAGGTACATGAGGCAGCCAACAAGCTCTGGGTACGGGCCACTCGACTCTACGGACTCATCCGAAGGCAGAGCTGAGAGGGAGTGACGAGTAGGCAGAGGAGTGGCCTGAGGCAAGGAGTACGTGAAGCCGAAGCGCTGAAGAACCTGCTGCACCATGTGTGACTGAGTCAGGGTAATGGTGCGGCGTGCTCTGTCCCGGGTGATCTGCAAGCCAAGGTAGCTGTGCAGTTCACCCAGGTCAGTGCACGTGTGTCTCTTCTGCAACTCGGACTTCACGTGGGCGAGTCAAGCAGTGTCAGCTGTGGCAAAGATCAAGTCGTCGACGTACACGAGGATGTAGAATGGCGGCAGAGAAGTGGCGGTGCGCAGAAACAGCGACGGGTCGGCAGTAGAAGGAGCAAACCCAAGAGCCGCAAGTGTAGTCCTGAGTGTGTCGTGCCACTCACGCGGTGCTTGGCGGAGACCGTAGACTGGCCGCTGGAGGCTCCACTGGGTGCCAAGAGGAAAAGTCCCAGTGAAGCCAGGTGGGCGGTGCAGCCAGATCTCCTCGTGCAGGCTGCTCTGCAGGAAAGCAGTGCTGAAGTCAAGAGAGTGTAGCTCGTAGTCACGGTGAGCGGCTATGTGCAGCAGTACCCAAAGAGTGGTCATCTTCGGGGTGGGAGAGAAGGTCTGAAAGTAGTCAACTCCCTGCCGCTGACTGAAGCCACGAGCCACGTAACGCGCCTTGAAGACAGGCGAAGAACCCGGTGGCCGCTTCACCCTGAAAATCCACATGCCACTGACGATGTTCACCCCAGGAGGGGGAATTTCGTCGACGTAGGTGCTTGTGGATTTCCAGGAAGCCATCTCTGCATCCATGGCTGCCTCCGATTGAGAGGAGTAGGGACCCTCTATCGCCTCCGCGTAAGAGCGCGGAGTCGGGATGTCTGGTGCATCCGGGTCTCCCTTAGGGGCAAGCAGCATGGACACGAGTCAAGGGTGAAGGTGTGTACGACCGCAGGAGGCGTAGCACCAGAGAGAGCAGACTCGCCAGCACTTGGAGCAGGAGACTCACTAGCACCTAGAGCAGCAGCCTCACCAGCACCTGGAGCAGGAGACGCACGAGCACCTAGAGCAGCAGCCTTACCTGCACCTGGAGCAGGAGACGCACTAGCACCTAGAGCAGTAGCCTCACCAGCACCCAGAGCAGCAGACTGGATACCTGGGTCAGGCGGCACACATAGGTGACAGGCACCCTCAGCACTACTAGACAATGCATACATTGCAGTGAGAAGAGCATCATAGTCTAGAGCAAAGATTTCTACCCTCTGCCTAAGTAGCTCCAGCCAGGAGGGGAGCTCAGCGTCGTCGCCAAACACTGTACGCCATGCGTCGCTCAAACGGGCGAAGCAGCGGGACTCTGTGTGACCAGGAGTCCCGCAAGGCTGACCAATCCAGACACTCGTGCGAATGACGTACTGGCAGCAAGTAGTACTCAGTGACCCTCTACTCTGGGCGTACCACTCGCGAAGCTGCTGGGGCGAAAGGGTCTTGGGCGGACGACGCTGCGGCTGCACCTGGGCACGACAAGAAGCTCTCGAACTACTCACTCCAGGATGACTCCCACTACGGCCTCCCCGACAACCCCACCTAGCGTACCACTCACGAAGCTGCTGGGGCGGGAGGGACTGACGCGGACGTCGCTGGAGCTGCAGGTGGTCACCACCAGGAGTAGCAGTAGCAGTAGTAGCCGCAGTAGCAGCAGTAACAGCGCGGCTACCCCTACAACCCCAACTAGCGTACCACTCACGAAGCTGTTGGGGCGTGAGAGACTCACCCGGACGGCACTGGAGCTGTATCTGGCCAAGCCAGGTGCGGCAATAACAGTAGAAAGAGCAGTAGCAGCAGGAGCAGCAGTAACAGTAGAAAGAGCAGTAGCAGCAGGGCAGTGCTCACCAGTGGCGAGAAGGGAAGAGTCCAGCTGTGGCTGGGGCTCAACGGCGGCGGCGGCTCGACGGCGGCGGCTCAACAGCGGCAGCGGCTCGGCGGCGGCGGCTTGATGGAGGCGGCTCGACGGTGGCGGCTCGGCAGCGGCGGCGGCTCGACGGCGGCTGTTGCGGCAGTGGCAGGGCCGGGGGCGGCAGCGGTGGTGGCGACGGCGGCAGTGGTGGCCGGCAGTGGCGGCGGCTGCACGGCAGAAGTGGCCGCTGCTGCTGCTGGGGCCGGGAAGGGGCCGGGAGGGGCCGCGGACGACCGCGAAGGGCGGCGACGGGGCCGCAGCGGGCGGCGACGTTGTCGCAACGGGCGGCGTCAGGGCCGCGAAGGGGCCACGAGGGGCCGTAAGGGGCGGCGACGGGTCCGCTGCGGGCGTCGACGGGGCCGCTGAGGGCGGCGACGGGGCCGCAAGGGCAGCAAGAGGGCCGCAATGGGCAGCGATGGGGCCGCGAGGGGCGGCGACGGGGCCGCTGCGGGCGGCGACGGGGCCGCTGCGCGCGGCGACGGGGCCGCTGCGGGCGGCTACGGGGCCGCTGAGGGCGGCGACGGGGCCGCAAGGGCGGCAAGAGGGCCGCAAAGGGCAGCGACGGGGCCACTAAGGGCAGCGACGGGGCCGCTAAGGGGACGCGAGGGGCCGTAAGAGGAGCCTCTAAGAGGGCGCGACGCGACGGGAGGGCGGCCCACGGGGCGCGCCTCGGGCAGGGGTGACTCGCGCTCCGGGCAGAATTTTTGTTTTTAATCGAATTTTAGTGGTGGGCCCTAGGAAGCGTTCCCACTAGGGAACCTGCTCTGATAACATGTGAAAACTAGAACGAGAATGGATGAACTAAGGAATGAAAGTGATACAAAATATGAAACCCTAGAATTGTGTACCCCTTAGTATCTAACCCTCTACAGCCTACACAGGCTAGATCATATAAGTTTGACAAGCAGGACGAGACTCAGGCTCATGATGCTCTGCCATGGAGCATGTGTGCTCATGGTAAGGAGAAGGAGCGGGCAGTAGAGATCCAAGCAGTAACTGCGGCTGTGACTTGTCAGGCGGAGGATACAGGAGAGGCGGAGTAAGGCCAGTGCAAGACGGAAGACTAAGAACCTGACAAAGTGCCGAGCCAGGCAGTGGTAGAGACGACTGCGGCTGCGGGTAGAAAAAACGGTCGTCGCGGCGCACTACCCACAGTACCAGAGCCTCCAGCTCCAGCACCTCCAGAGCCTCTAGCTCCAGCACCTCCAGCTCTAGTACCTCCAGCACCAGCAGCTCCAGTACCTCCAGCACCAGCAGCTCCAGCACCTCCAGCACCAGCAGCTTCGGCACCTCCAGCTCCAGCACCTATAGCACCAGAAGCTCCAGCACCTCGAACACCTCCAGCTCTAGCATCTCCAGCACTAGCAGCTCTAGTACCTGCAGCTCCAGTACCTCCAGCACCTCTAGCTCCAGCACCTCCAGCACCAGCAGCTCCAGCACCTCCAGCTCCAGCACCTCCAGCACCAGCAGCTCCAGCACCTCCAGCACCAGCAGCTCCAGCACGTGTAGCTCCAATACCACCAGCACCTCCAGCTCCAGCACCTCCAGCAATAGCAGCTCTAGCACCTCCAGCACCAGTACTCCAAGCGCCATCACTAGAGCAGCCTCGCCAAACAACCCAGTCGCGAAGCTACTACCGTGAGAGGGTCTCCTGACGACGAGACCTTTGCTACCGTCCAACGCCAAAACCTCCAGAAGGAGCACCCAAGACCCCACCACCACTAGGACTCGCAACTCCCCCAGAACCAGCATCACCAGACTCAGCACCCCCAGAGTTAGCAACCCCAGAACCAGCACCTCTGGAGTCCGCACCCCCAATGTCACCACCCCCAGCAGCACCAGAGTCCACACCGACTGGCTGCGGAGGCGGCAAAGACGGCCGAGGTGGAGAGCCAGGAGAAGTCTTCAAGCGCGGGGAGCGGCGAGTGGCCGCCGTGTCGTCAGCAGCGGGGTCACCCCCCTCAGCTGGGCCAGAGGTGTCAGAGGAGACCTCCATAGGCTCAAGCAAGGGGGGTGGGTCAACCTGAGACGCATCTTAGGGAGTGGTGTCAATGAGTGAACAAAATACTGAATGAGTAGGAACAAGCAGTACAAGGGAGCATATAGCAAACCCTAAAGGTTTATACCCTCTACAGCATAACTAAGTGTAACACCTAGACCAAACTATCAAACTATAACAGTTATAGTTTCACACACCCCCATAGTCTAGGTGAGGGTAGTCTTGTCGAAAGCATCACACAACCCAAGAGCAAGGGTCACAGGACCAGTCAGCAAGAACAAGCAACCGTTCACAAGAACAAAGCAACTCTCGGGGTGGATCTGAAGATCACCACACAGTCCGAGAACAAGCAGGGGGCCACAAGGCCATTCCACACGCAAGTATATAGCAGATATAAGAGATGCAAGAGTACAAGACAAGCATGACAAGCATCTCTACAAAAGCAAGGGGCCACAAGGCATGTCAACAAGCACAGAAATAGGATATATAGTGAGATGCAAGAGTACAAGTCAAAACATCTCTACACAAGCAAATGAGGGCATGTAGACACGAGGCGAAGCTGGGTGTAAAAACGCTAGTGGTCACAAGGCTGCAACGCCTTGGTGAAGATATCTGGAGTTGGCCTCAGAGACCACACATCGCACGAGTGCCTGGCCACGCTGCTGCAACTCTCGCAAAAGGAAGTAACGAAGCTAGATGTGCTTCGCCTTCCCAACCAGTCGGGGCTCCTCCCACCACAGGATAGCAGACCTGTTGACGGCAGACAAGACTGGGGGAGCGCGAGGCCACTCACCAAGGTCAGTGAGGAGGAAAGACAACCAGCAAAGCTCCTGGGCGGCCATGGCTCTAGCGTACACCTCAGCCTCATAGTTGGAAATGGAGACGTACGATGCCCGAGTCGACCTCCACGAAACAGCTCCGGTCCCAAGGCTGAAGCAGTAACCCTATGTAGACCGCAGCGACTCAACGTCGCCGGCCCACGACAAGTCTAAGAAACCTGTAAGTGTAATTGGCTGCTTCCCTCCAAGAACAAGCCCCATGCCTGATGTACTCGCCACATACTTAGCCACCCTCTTAGCAGCGTACCAGTGGAAAGGTCGGTGTCTCTCAGGCGCAACAAAGCGCACAAGGATGCTAAGAGGGTAAGCTAGGTATGGGCGAATGCAGGTCATCAGGTACACGAGACAACCCACCAGCTTATGATATGGACTATTGGACTCAAATGGCTCGTCCAAAGGTGGAGCCATGAGCCCATGGTCCACAGCAAGAGGGGTGGGCTGTAGCTTGGAGAACGGGAAGCGAAACCGCGTGAGGATCTGCTCGACCACATGCGACTAGGTCAGCGTAATGGTGCGAGCGCCCTGTCCCTGGTAATCTGCAGGCCAAGGTAGTGCTACAGCTCACCAAGGTCAGTGCAAGTGTGTCTCCTCTGTGCGGAGATAACTAGTGCAACGGGAGCTAGCCTACGGGCTAGGCACGGGGCAAGAGTGATCGTAGCGTTCATTCGTTCCTTAGTCGTTTCCAAGTGCTAAAACTGCTTGCTAGTTCACGGGTAAAATTGGCAAGAGTTCCACTAGGAAAACATGACAACAAAAGTTCAGAATGGTTGAATCAACATTGGCAACACAAACTACATCAGACCTAGCAAGGCTGCTGGTCGTCTGCCAGCGCAGCACGGTCGACCGCGTGCCAGCACGACTTGGTCGACCGCGCTCCAACAGAGCAGAGTCGCGACTTGCCAACGTTGCTAGTCCGCGGTGTGCCAACGCTGCAGTAAGTCGGCTGCGCAGCGTTGCATCCGCGGGACACCGGTGCACCTGCTTCGCAGGTGCGTGCAGCTGGTTGGTGCCCAACTCCCCGTCACATGCCCAGCGCAGACACGCCACCTGTGACAGCGCCCACCAGCCACGTCAACCTCGGGATACCACCCCCCACGTCGTCCTCGCAGAAACCACTTCCCGGTGACCTTCGCAGACGTCGCGCGGGTATCCTGGTCGACTGGGTATCCTGTGGCCCCCGGTCGTCCACCTGCGGCCACCGCGGTCCCCGCGGTTCCATGGTCTCCCGCGGCCCTCCTGTGGTCCTCCCACGGCCCCGTGGTAGCCGCGGCCCTCCCGCGGTCCCCGCGGTCCTCCCGCGGTCCCCACTGTCCTCCCGCGGCCCCGTGGTTCTCCTGCGGTCCCGCGGTCCCGCGGCCCCTCCCCGTGGTCCTCCCGCGACCCCGCGGTCTTTCCGCGGTCCCATGGTTCTACCACAGGCCCACGGTCTTCCCGCGGTCCCACGGTTCTCCGCGGCCCCGCGGTCTTCCCCGCGTCCCGCGGTTCTCCCGCGGCCCCGCGGTTCTCCCCGCGGCCCTGCGGTTCTCCCGCGGGCCCCGCGGTGCTCCTGAGCCCCGAGGTTCTCCCGCGGTCCCGCGGTTCTCCGGCGGACCCACGATGCTCCCGCAGCCCCGCGGTTCTCCCGCGGCCCCGCGCTTCTCCCGCAAACCCGCGGTCTTCCCGCGGTCCCACGGTTCTCCCGCGGCCCCGCGGTCTTCCCGCAACCCGCGGTTCTCCCGCGGTCCCGCGGTCGGCTCCGCCCAAGCGAGGACGGGGCCAAACACTACTCCCGTTGACACTCCCCTGCCGCGTTCACACTTGGGCCCCCCAGCCCACACGGCAGTACTGTTCGGAGAATAGCCCGTCGGCGTGCACACAACACACAGCACGCCTGTCACCACACCAGCCATGCAAGAGGGCATGGCACCTACTGCTGCACGTCGTTGTCGCCGTCGCCCACGTCGGCCAGCCGCACATGGCCGATTGCGACGGAGCACCGGTTGAAGGCTGGATAGTGCAGCGCCTTCGTCAGGCTGTCAGCTGGCTGCTTAGTGGTCGGGATGTACTGCAGCGAGAACTTCCCGCACTTCACCATGTGCTGCAGCCAGGCCTGTCGCCGCTGCATGTGCTTGAGGTTGCCCGTCAACCCCATGCCCTCGGCGACTGTGATGGCCGACTTGTTGTCCATCCGGAGGACTGTCGGCTTCCCTGCATCCAGTTGCCAGAACTCTGCAAGGAGGAAGCGAAGGCGGCGTCCCTCCTTGCCGGCTTTGACGGCCGCCACGTACTCCGACTCGGTCAACGACAGCATCGCGCACTTGATGCGCTGACTCGACCAGGAGACCGCGGCCCCTCCGTAGACGAACACGTAGCCGCCCGTGCTCATCCGGTTCTGCTTGTCGCCGGCGTTGTCGGCGTCCACGTAGCCGACCAACTCCAGTGACTCCGGACCACCACCAAACTCCAGGGCGGTGTCGCGCGTGTCGTCGAGGTAAGCGAGGCAGCGGTCGACCTCGCGCCAGTGCTGGTCGCTCCTCGCCGTGAGGCCGCTCCCCAGCTTGCTGCACGCAAATTCAATGTCCGGCCTCGTCGTCGTCGCCGCGAACTGCAGCGAGCCGACCCTCTACCGGTACTCCTCCTCCTCGCGCTCCTGCGCCTCCTCGTCGTTGAATTAGCTCCGCGTAGGCGTCGACGGAGACCGGCGTTTTCAGAGTGCGCCCGGTCTGCTCCTCGTCAATGAAGCGCCTGCGCAGCTTGTCGGCGTAGCCCTGCTGGTGCAGCCACAGCTTCCGCGCTGGCCTGTCGCGCACGATCTCTAGGCCGAGGTACTGTTGCACCGGCGAAATCTCGCGTAGCTCGAAGGCAACTTCCAGCAGCTCCTTCAGCTCCTTCAGCATCGCGGTGCTGCTGCTCGCGGCGAGGAGGTCGTCGACGTAGACCAACACCTAGTAGGTCAACTTGTCGTCGCCGACCTTGAACTACAGAGCCTCGTCGACTTGGCTTTTCTTCCACCCAGCGCCGACCAATACGTCATTAAGCGCCTTGTACCACAGCAGCGGCGATTGCTTCAGCCTGTAGAGGCTCTTCAGCAGCTTGCACATTCGGCTGGTCCCGTCGTTGAAGTAGTCCGCCTGGTACATGTATAGCACGCGGTCGAGCTTGCTCTGCAAAAAGGCGTTCTTCATGTCCAGCTGCATCAGGTTGAAGTCGAGGACGGCAACGATGCTGAGGAAAATCCTCAACGTGACGTAGCTGCTCACCGGCGCGTACCTCTCGTCGTAGTCAGCGCCATACACCTGCGTGAAGCGTTTCACGACCAGCCTTGCCTTTTCGCGCTAGACGGTGTCGTCGATGCGGTACTTCGTTGTCAGCACCCACCGGTTCTTCATTATGTTCACCCCCAGCGGGCGTTCGACCAGCTCCCAAGTGCCCATGTTGATGAGGCTGCGAATCTCCTCCTCCATGGCGGCCTTCACCGCCGGACCCTTCCAACTCGCCAGCGCCGTCATCGTCGCAATGTCCCAACGGTGCTCGGGATCGGCGTGCATGTCGGGGTCGAGCTCCGAAAACTCCTCATCGTCCTCGGCGTCATCGTACGCCAGGTCATCGTCGTCCACATCATACACCGTGGTGAAGGCAACGGAGACGAAGAAGTCGGGTGGCCTCCGAATTCGGCCCGACTTCCGAGGTCTGGGCTGCACCTCCATCACGTCGCTTGATGTGCCATCATCGAACTGCTCCTTTGTCGCCCGCTCCTCTAAAGCGAGCTCCGCGTTCGACGGCTCCCCTGTCGACGGCTTCTCTGAAACGGGCATCCCGTTTGACAGCTTCTCTGAAACGCGCTTCCCGTTCAAAAGCAGCTCCCCTGCCAACTGCTCCGCGGTCGGCTTAGCTGCTTCCTGTTCCCCTGTCAGCTGCCTGCTAGCCGCGGGCTCCTCCGCGATCTCCTCTGCGGTCTCCTCCGCGATCTCCTCTGCGGTCTCGTCCGGAGTCTCCTCCGCGGCCCGCTTCTGCGCGGCTGGCTAGGCGTCATGTCGGCCACCGGCGATGCTCTTGGCCGGCGCCACAGGCGACGCCCCACGGCTCCCCTCATCGCCGGAGGCCGACACCGAAGTCAGGCCACCCAGTTCGACGGGAAGGGGACGGGAAGAAGGGGCAGGGAATGGCGAGGCAGGGGCGACCGCAGGATCCTCATCAACCTGCTCACTGACCTCGGAGAGCAGAGGAAGCGTCGCTGTCGAGGTGTCCGTCGATGGGGTGGCCCGCGTCCGCCCCGACGCTGGCCCGAGTTCCGACTTCCACACCTCCAGCGACAGAGTTTCATAGAACACCACATCCGACGTGGTGACCACCCGGTTGGCGGTGATGTCGAGGAGCTCCCAGCCTTTGCTCTCCTCCGACACGCCGAGGTGAAGGCCCCACCAGGCCTTCGGCTGTAGCTTCCCACCGCGCTGCTGCTCAGGGACGAGGAATTGCGCCATGTAGCCCCACACCCGCACCATCAACAAGTCAGGCGTCTGCCCTGTGAGGAGCTGGTATGGCGTCGTCCCCGCGGGCAGAGACGACCGCTCCAGGCAAATGCGAACCCAGATGGCCTGTCGCAGAGCGAGATGCCACCAGTCGACAAAGGCCTCCTTCGTCCCCATCAGGTGGTGCAAGCAGCCGCTGTCGAGCAGGACCACCGCGGGGTTCGCTTGCACAGCTGCCGCCACTGCCTCGAAATCCTCGCCAGCTTCCGGCGCCAGCGAGACGGTCGGCTCTACGATACCAACCAGCGAGCACGACTCCTCCTTCTCGCCTCGCCCTTTGCCACCCGCGGAAGAGTCGGCGTCCTTCGCCGAGGTCGACTTCATCGACTGCTTCTCCTTTCGCGGCTGATTTCCTCGACGCGGATGGCGGCTGCCAGACCTCCCGCGGCCTCCCTTGGTGTCGTCGTCCTCCGAGTCACTGCGGTCGGGGAACTCGAAGGAGAGGTGATCGGGGTCGGCGCACAGCCAGCATTCCCGACGTCAACCTCCTCCTCCACGACCACCATCCTTAACGGAATTCTGCTTGTCGGCGTCCTTCGCCGGCTTCCCGCCACCGCGGTGACTGCAACCAGACTGCCTGCGCTGTCTCGGTCGACCACCTTGCTTCGCGGGGGCGACGTAATTCACTTGTGCGAGGAACTCCTGGGACCGCTCAGCCTCCTGCATCGGCTTGTCCTGCAGGATGTACGAGGTGAATGTGTCCTCGTTGAGCGTCGCCCGCGTGCTCGGCGCCATCGACAGCCGCTTCAGCAGGTTGTAGCTGCTCGGGAGTCGTTGCATGACGTGCGTGACGTACGAAGCCGTCAAGTATTGCACGCCAGCTATCCGTATGGTGGCGAAAATCGCCGAGCTCGGTTGTAGTAGTCAGTCCCGGTCTCCTCGTCGCCATACGCAGGTGCGTCAACTGCCCCTCAAGCTGGGCGATGAACAAGTCGTCGGTGACCTGGTAAGTTGACTCGATGAAATGCCACACCCGGTGGCCGGCATCGAGGTACTCCCTGCACGACTTCAGGGCGATCTATACGCCCGGCGAGCAGCACCGCAAGATGACCGTTAAGGTCGGCAACCGCACGGCGCAAAATTCCGCTCGCAGGTCGGGTAGTGCTCCTCTGGCGTCGCCACGCTCCCGCAGGCGAAGCCCATCAGCTCGGCCATCTCCAGCTGGGGCTTGATGGCTTCCTTTCACGTGAGGATGTCGGGACAACTGACCAGCAGAGGGGTGACCGAGATCCTGTCCGGCGCGAACTTGAAGTAGCCGTAGCTCGGCGCGATTCCTCCCACGGTCACGTGTGTCGCCGACATCGGCGCCAATTCATTTCGTCTACCTCCAACGTAGCCCCGCGAGGCCCCTGCAGCTGCGGGCGACTGCATTCCTCGCGCCTGAACGCCGCCGACTTCATCCGCGTGAATCACACCTCGCTGCCTCGACGTGCCTCCCGCCTTGCTACCGACTTGGTCACCCGCGGTGTTGATTTCCGCGTCGGCGCCGCCTGCGTTGTTCACTGGTCGAGGAGATGCAGGCCGAGAAGGGGGGGTGCTCTGCCGCCCACAAGGCGCGGATGCCATCCTCGACCACCGTCAGCGGGAGAGTTTTGTACTCGTTCGCCGCATGACGTCTCCTCGCGTCCTCCAGCCGTGCTTCCAAGGTGTCTACGACGCCCGCCTCAACTATGGGGTTCACCATGGCGTCCAACACAGCCACCAGCCTACGAACAAGCTAGGTGAATTGAAAGTCGACTAACTCTAAGGTGACTTCGCGGTGTCGTCCACGCTCACCGCACCATGCGGAGATAACTAGTGCAACGGGAGCTAGCCTACGGGCTAGGCACGGGGCAAGAGTGATTGTAGAGTTCGTTCGTTCCTTGTCGTTTCCAAGTGCTAACACTGCTTGCTTGTTCACGAGGAAAATTAGCAAGAGTTCCACTATGAAAACATGACAACAAAAGTTCAGAATGGTTGAATCAACATTAGCAACATAAACTACATCAGACCTAGCAAGGCTGCTGGTCGACTGCCAGCGCAGCACGGTCGACAGCGTACCAGCACTACTTGGTCGACCGCGCTCCAGCAGAGCAGAGTCGCGGCTTGCCAACGTTGCCAGTCCGCGGTGTGCCAACGCTGCAGTAAGTCGGCTGCACAGCGTTGCATCCGCGGGACACCGGTGCACCTGCTTCGCAGGTGCGTGCAGCTGGTTGGCGCCCAAAATCCCTCCGTCACATCACCAGCGCAGACACTCCACCCGTGACGGCGCCCACCAGCCACGTCGACCTCAGGATACCACCCCCCAGGTCGTCCTCGCAGAAACCACTTCCCGGTGACCTTTGGAGACGTCGCCCGGGTATCTTGTGGCCCCCGGTCGTCCACCCCGCGGCCACCGCGGTCCCCGCGGTCCCATGGTCTCCCGCGGCCCTCCCGCGGTCCTCCCACGGCCCCGTGGTACCCGCGGGTCCTCCCGCGGTTCCGCGGCCCTCCCGCAGTCCCGCGGTCCCCGCGGTCCTCCCGCGGCCCCGTGGTTCTCCCGCGTCCTGCGGCCCTCCCGTGGTCCTCCCGCGACCCCGCGGTCTTCCCGCGGTCCCGTGGTTCTCCCGCGGACCCGCGGTCTTCCCGCGGTCCCGCGGTTCTCCCGCGGCCCCCGCGGTCTTCCCGCGGTCCCGCGGTTCTCCCGCGGCCCCGCGGTCTTCCGCGGTCCCGCGGTTCTCCCGCGGCCCCGCGGTTCTCTCGCGGCCCCGCGGTTTCTCCCGCGGCCCCGCGGTGCTCCCGCGGCCCCGCGTTGCTCCCCGCGGCCCCGAGGTTCTCCCGCGGTCCCGCGGTTCTCCAGCGGCCCCGCAGTGCTCCCGTGGCCCCGCGGTTTCTCCCGCGGCCACGTGGTTCTCCCGCAAACTTGCGGTCCCGCGGTTCTCCCCGCGGCCCCGTGTCTTTCCCGCGGTCCCGCGGGTTCTCCTCGGTCCCGCGGTCGGCTCCGCCCAAGCGAGGACAGGGCCAAACATTACTCCCGTTGACACTTTGCAGTTCCTCCTTCATGTAGGTGAGTGCGTGTCGGTCGGGAGTAGCGAAGACCAGGTCGTCAACGTAGACCAAAACAAAGAACGTGGTCGAGCCGCGGCGGACGAATAGTGACGGGGTCAGCAGATGATGGAAAGAAGTAAAGGGCTGCAAGTGTCGTGCGACTCACGAGGAGCCTGATGCAGGCCATAGACGGATCGACGCAGCTATCACTGGGTCTCCGGAGGGAAAGAGCCAGTGAAGCCAGGCGGACGACACAGCCAGATCTGCTCATGTAGGCTCCCAGTAGGAACGCTGTGGAGAAGTCCAAGGAGTGCAACTCGTAGTCGCGGCTGAGCTGCGATATGCAGCATCACCCGAAGAGTGGGAGCGAAGGTATGGAAGAAGTCTACCCCCTCGCGCTGATTGAAGCCTCTCGCCACGTGCGCCTTGAACACCGGTGGTGATCCAGGCGGCCGCTTCACCTTGTAGAGCTACATGCCACTGACGACGTTCGCCCCAGGTGGTGGGATGGCGTCGTCGGAGGTGCCTGTGGACCTATAAGATGCCATTTCAGCCTCCTCTGCTGCTATCCACGTACGAATCCCAGGGTCCCGAGACTGCCTCTGCGTGACTGCGAAGGATCAGGATGTCAAGGGCTTCTGGATCCCACTCAAGGGCAAGCAGCATGGTGCAAAGATGAGGAACAACAGCCGCCAAGAAACCACGCTCGAATTACCTATCCTCTTGGACTTCCAGAGGAAAAAACAAGAACACCAATAGTGGACGGAGAGCAAGCAATGCCACTCACGCAAGTCGGTGGGAAGAGACAAAGTCAGCGACGGTGGTAACAAATGCTGAGACAGACAACGGGGGGGGGGGACAGGTTAGTGACCAACGACGACAAAACACGGGAGACGACATGACGTGAGGCACGGAGGTAGTCGGACAGTGGGTCAGGAAACACAGTAAGGGATGACTCAAGAGGCTGTGGAAGGACTGGAGGAGGTGGAACACGAAAGCGGAGTACAAGGTGAAATGGGCCGTCAGCACAGTAATGAGACCAACGAGGCTCTAGAGAGACAGCATGACTGAGGGGAGAACGACGAATCCACGGGGACGAGGCAAGGGACTCGACAGGGGAAACAGGAGGGGATGGTAGAGGACCACAGACCAGGCGTGCAGGTGCCAGGTCGGCCAGGTCTCTCAGTCGCTGCTGCTCCACCTCCTCCGGCGGCTGCTGCGGCGGCACCTGCCCCTGCTACCGCTCCTCTTGCTCCTGGTGTGGCTCCTCCTCTACCCTCTCCTGCTGCGGTCGCAACTGCACTTGCTGCTATGGCCGGGATTCATCCTCTACTCTCTCTTGCTGCGGTCGCAACTGCACCTCTTGCTGCGGTCGGGACTCCTCCTCTACTCTCACCTACTACGGTCGCAACTGCACCTCCCGCTGCTACCGGAACTCCTCCTCTACTCTCTCCTGGTGTGGCTGCAACTGCACCTGGTGCTGCGGCCGTGGATCCTCCTCTACTCTCTCCCGACGCTTCTACTGAGACTGCTCCTACTGTTGCTACTGCCGTGCCCTCTCAAACCGCTCCCGCTCCTCCCTTGCCAACCTGTCTAGTTGCTGCACATGGGTCAGGAAACGTACAGTGTGCGGGGTAGGCGTCGCTGTGCTCGTGTCTCTGGATCCAACACCCCTAGAACCAGAACCTCCACCGACAACACCCCAAAGAACTCCAGTGCCTCCAGCAAGAACATCCCCGCGCTCCGCAGCGACCGGCCGCGGAGGCAAACAAGGAGGGAATGCGGAACAGACGGGAAGCCAGGAGGTGAGGAGGGGCGAGACCGCGGAGTCGAGACACCCGCGTCCTCCTCAGGAGTGGTCTCCACTCTCACACCCCCTGCACCCCCAGAGCCAGCACCACGGGCTCCGGCAGCCCCAGTATCCACACCCTCCGCATCTGCACCTCCCGCACCCCCAGACACGGCAGAAACTGGACGCTGGAGGGGAGACGACTACGGGGTAACGTGTGACACACCTGACGGGGCAGGACGCGAAAGAGGAGGGGGGGGGGGGGGGGGGGGGGGGGGGGGGGGCTACCGTGGCAACTAGGGGAGGGCTCAGTGGTGAGAACAGTGGGGTGGAGAATGTCTCGGAACCTCTGTGAGGACGACTTCTGTAGTAACTGACCTACTCGTCGAAAGTAACCGGGTCATAGAACTGCCAGCCAGAGGTGTCGTGTGGGAAGCCAAGAAAGACGCAAGCACGAGTGTGGAGACAACTTGTTCACGCCCCAGGCGCGAATGTGGGCCAGGGACCCCAGACGCGGTAGTCAGCTGCTACACCCGGAGAACCAGTCCAAATGGAGACCGGCGTCACCCGTGGACGTGCGTCACAAGGCCACAGGTTCAGCTGGTGCGCGGCGTTGCGGATTGCCTGAGGCCACATGAGCTGGAGGCACCGGTATGGTACATGGAGGTCCGAGCAACCTCCATGATCAGGCCGATGTGTCGCTCAGCTACCCGGTTTCTGTTGCAGCAAGTCTGGTAGCGTGTACAACTGGATGATCCCCTGACCCTAACAAAACGGCTCCAGGAGAGTGGATGAAAACTCACCACCACGGTCCGGTGCAGGCGGAGCCCACAAAGGCGTCACCCTTCGCTAGTAGCAAAGGCTCGAGGGCGGTAGGCACGTCAGCCTTCTGTCGCAAAGGTAAAACTGTGGTGCAGCGGGAGTAGTCTCCACCACAATCAGGAAGTAGCGCTCCTGAATTGGGCCACGGACTGGGGAGGGGCCCCAGACGTTGAAGTGCAGGGTCTACAAGGGAGTCGTAGTGGGGGGGAACAACGAGGAGTGAGGGGCAGCGCGCTGCTGACCCTCGACGCAAGGAGTGCACGGCGGCGCAGGCGAGCGGGGAAGCGGGGCAAGCGACTCTCGGAAACCTAAGACCAGACGGTGATGTACCATCCTACTGAGATGTGGGAATGAGACCTAGACGGTGGTGCTAAAGGACCGACGGGTGGGTGAGTGACCGAC
>CANXME010000089.1:0-140946 GCA_948144175.1 Closterium sp. NIES-65 | reverse complement strand
CCAGGAGCGCAAAGAGGAGGAGTACCGGCAGAAGGTCGGATCGCTATAGTTCGCAACGACGACGACTAGGCCGAACATCGCGTTCGCCTCCAGCAAGCTAGGGAGCGGTCTCACGGTGAGGAGCGACCAGCATTGGCGAGAGGTCGATCGCTGCCTCGCTTACCTGTGCCGATACTCGCGACACCGCCTTGGAGTTCGGCGGTGGACCAGAATCGTTGGAGCTGATCGGCTACGTTGATGCCGACGACGCGGGCGACAAGCAGAACCGGACGAGCACGGGAGGCTACGTGTTCGTCTACGGAGGGGGCCGCCGTCTCCTGATCGAGCTCGCGCACCAAGTGCGCGACATTATCATCGACCGAGTCGGAGTACGTGGCGGCCACGGATGCCGGCAAGGAGGGGGCGTCGACTTCGCTTCCTCCTTGCGGAATTCAAGCTGCTCGACGCTGGGAAGCCGACCATCCTCCGCGTCGACAACAAGTTGGCAATCACTGTTGCTGAGGGCTTGGGGCTGACGGGCAACCTCAAGCACACGGAGCGACGCTACGCATGGCTGCAGCACATGGTGAGGCGCGGGAAATTTGTGCTGAACTACATCCCGACCACCGAGCAGCTTGCGGATTTCCTGACAAAGGCACTGCATTTTCCGGCTTTCAACCGGTGCTCTGTCGCCATCGGCCAAGTTTGTCTGGTCGACGTCGGCGACGGCGACGACGAGGTGCAGCAGTAGGTGCCGTGCCCTTCTGCACGGCTGGTGCGGTGACGGCGTGCTGTGTGTGGGGTGCACGCCGAGGACGAGTTCTCTCCGTGGAGTACTGCCGTGAGGGCTGGAGGCCCAAGCGTGAGCGCGGCAGGGGAGTGTTGACGGGAATGGAGTGTTGGCCCCGCCCTCGCTTGGGCAACGCCGACAACTTGGTCGGATGTACGGGAGTAGCACCCGACCGCTCACAGTGGGATAGCTGCTCGACAGGTTACGACGAGCTGCAGTGGACCACTTTGGTGTTGCTGTCGACCAGGATGCTCGACAGGTGCAACTGACTGGCCTAGGCGACGGATGAGCCGTCCGGGAGGTCGACGAAGCAGTCCGTCGACCTACTGCTCGACGGGGAAGTCTATGGAGCATCCCGTCGAACTGCAGCTCGACCGGGAGGTCTATGGAGCATCCCGTCAAACTGCAGCTCGATCGGGAGGTCAACGGAGCATCCTGTCGAACTGCAGTTCGACCGGGAGGTCGACGGAGCAGTTCTGGTTGACGGAAGGGGTCCGTCGACCAAGGGGTAGCTTGACGGGAGGTGTGGTCGACCAGGAGCGCCCGGTGGTCGACCAGATGGACCTAGTGGTCGACGGGAGGCACCTGGGAGTCGACCAGAGCACCAGGGGTCGACCAGGTCGACTGGGTAACCTGCTCGACGAGTTCTGCGGAGGCACGCGAACGTCGTCGAGATCGCGATGGCGCAGGCGACTTCGGGCTGGTATCCCGAAGTCGATGTGGCTCGTCAAGCGCAGACAACAGCCGACTGATGTCCAACGAGGCAAGTCGGGCCAATCGTCTGCGCACACCTGCGAGCGCGCGCACTGCTGTGTTCTACGTTGGCATGCCGTCGACCTGCTCCGTTGGCAGGTCGCCTTTCTGCAGTACTGGCGCGGCTCCTCTACGCAACGCTGGCAGGCGGTCGACCGAGGTGTGCTGGCGGTCGACCAGGCTAGCAGCAGGGTTGCTAGGTGCCTGATGTAGTCATTGTTGCCATCTCTTGTTCAATATTCTGGGATTCCAACTTTGCTAGTGAAAACTCTTGCCAAATTCTTCCGTGAATGTGCAAACACTAAGGAACCAAGCAAAGCTAGGATCACCTCTAGTAGTTCGTGCCTACCCCTGTAGTCTAGCTCACTACCGTTGTAGACTTAATCTCCGCAGCCATCAGCAGCATCAGAAGCAGTGGGGGCAGCAGAAGAAGCAGCCGCTGCAGCAGCGGCTGCATGTGGCAGTGGCAGCACCAGAGCCAGCATTGCAGCCACTGCTGCATGCTGCAACGGGTGCTGGGCTAGACGTGTGCCAGCGATTCTCCCTTGAGGAGATGGCTCGGGCCTCGGGGAGGTGGGCAGAGAGCAACCGCATAGGCAGCGGCAGCTTTGGCGATGTGTACAGGGGGGGTAATCCGCGGAACCCTAAGGAGGTGTGGGTTGTGAAGCGAGCCCGCGTGCTCACCAATGACTTCAGACGCGAGGTGAGACGTCCTGCCCTGTGCTGCATTGGCTTTTGATAATTCTTTAACACGAGCCCGTGTGCTTTCCAACAACTTCCAGTGAGAGGCTAGATGTAGCAGGTGGTGGTGAGGCGCCCTGCCATGTGTTGCAATTGCTTGGTAGTTTCAAAAGTATCCACCGTTTGTGAGTGGTGTGTTGTTGCCCAACCTTATCCGTAGGGTGTCTTCCTTCGCCTTAACCAATTTCCTCCTAATCTGCTTTTCCCTAACCTGCTTCCCCCCAACCTGCTTCCCCCCAACCTACTTTTTCCCAACCTTCTTCTCCCCGACCTGCTTCTTCCCAACCTGCTTACCCCGAATTGGCTTCCTCCCACACAACCGCCCTTCATATAAGCTAGATGGCAGCCAAGAAGTCCGCATCTGGTGCGGCTGCTCCCCAACCTGCTGCTGTAGATGGTTTTGATAATTATCAGAAGCCAGCCTGCTTCCCTCCCCCCTTTCCCCCCACCCCCCCTGCCCCCACCCACCTCCCATGGCCCTGCAGGTCAACGAGATGGCGACTAAGAGCCATCCAAACCTGGTGAGGCTGCTGGGGTACTGCTTTGACATGAGCTACGAGGCGGAGCGCATGGAGCAGATCGTCGTCGATGAGTTCATGGCCAATGGCGACCTCGACCGATGGATCGGACCTGGTGAGCCAAGGTAGTTTGCTGATTTGCTCGGATTTAATAGGCAAGTCTCCACAGATTTAAGCGAGTTGATTGGATCAGATGAGTGGATACATTCCGATGCCTTGCACAAGGCAGGTGGACGGGAGAGAGTAAGAATTGATAGAACAGAGCAGGTGAGTTGAACATCTCCCCCGGTGTTCTGTTTTTTGTCAACTTTTTGAGGAATCTTTGAGCTAGAACCCCATTGTAAACAATATATACCACCACCACCTGTCGTTTGTAGAATCTTAACAGAAGCCTCTGGTCAGGTGTCATTTTGGATGGAGTTGACTTTTGAGTCGACTCAAAAGTCAAGCCCTTAGTCAGCTGTCATTTTGGATGGAGTTGAATTTTGAGTCGACTCAAAAGTCAAACCCCTGGTCAGCTGTCATTTTGGATGGCAATTACCCCCTCTTTCATTCTTGCCAAATCTACCATAATTGTCAAGTTACCAACTGCCCAACTGCCCTATCACCCTACTTCCCAACTTCCATTTTTTCTCAATCCAGATGCACCCCACCCTCTCACAATGCAGCAACGACTCGCCATCCTGATGGGCATGGTGCGCGGGCTGGATTATCTGCACGGCTTCAGCATCGTGCATCGCGACATCAAGCCCGCCAATGTGCTGCTGGACGCGCGCATGCACGCCAAGCTCGCTGTCTTTGGGCTGGTGCGACTTGGGGATGGTACATCTGTGGCCGCCACCCGAGTCATGGGCACGCCGGGCTATGTGGACCCCACTTACTACCGCTCCCACAAGGCCGCTCCCAAGGCCGACATGCACAGGTGTGGGTGTTATGGTACTTCGAATTCCAAAAAATACTCCGTCTTAGGATTCCAGAACATACTGTCAAACATTATATATGTTCTGCTTGTGTAGGCTACAGTGGGTTAGCCTATAGGGGGTACACAATTCTAGGGTTTCCTACTTGTACTCATTTCACTGCTAGTTCATTCATTCCTGTTCGCTTATTCTCACATGGTATAGAGCGGGTCCTTCTACGGACCGTTTTTTTTTGGGCCCACCGAAGCGCCCCCCGAGGCGCGATTTTTTTTTAGCGACCCCTCGGGTCGTCATTTTCCCTGCGGCCCCGCCGCTTTCACTGACGCGGCCCCGCCGCCCTCTCTGACGGGGCCCCGCCGCCGGCCCTTACGCGGCCCCATCGCCGGCTCTCACGCGGCCCCGCAGCAGGCTCTGTCGCGGCCCCGCCCCGGCCTTTACGCGGCCCCGCCGCCTGCTCTCACGCGGCCCCGCCCCGGCTCTTTCGCGGCCCCGCCGCCTGCTCTCGCGCGGCCCCGCCCCGGCTTCTACGCGGCCCCGCCCCGGCTTTCACGCGGCCCCGCCGACGGCTTTGTCGCGGCCCCGCCCAGGCCCTTACGCGGCCCCGCCGCCTGCTCTCACGCGGCCCCGCCCCGGCTCTTTCGCAGCCCCGCCGCCTGCTCTCGCGCGGCCTCGCCCCGGCTTCTACGCGGCCCCGCCCCGGCTTTCACGCGGCCCCGCCGACGGCTCTGTCGCGGCCCCGCCCAGGCCCTTACGCGGCCCCGCCGCCTGCCCCCGTCGCGGCCCGGTCGCCTCCTGACGGCCCCGCCGTCCCTTCGTGACGGCCCCGCCGTCCCTTCCTGACGGCCCCGCCGTCCCCTCCTGACGGCTCCTGCCGTCCCCTTCTACCGGCCCCGCAACTGCACCTGCTGGCCCCGCCGCTGCACCTACCGACCCCCACCACCCACCCCCCCTTTTCCCGTCGCCTGTCGAGGCGACCTGAGGGGGCCGCTTGCGGAGGGGTGGCATGTGTGTGGCCTCCCCTGCTTCTCCTCCTCCTTCATCGCTCACCTGCAGCAGCCGAGCCGCCCCACCGCCGAGCCGCCCTGCACCCGAGCCGCCCAGCAGCCGAGCCGCCCTGCCGCCGAGCCGCCGGGTCGCTGAGCTGCTGAGCTGCAGTTGCTGCCGAGCCGCCCTGCCGCCGAGCCGCCGAGTCACCGAGCTGCTGAGCTGCAGTTGCTGCCGAGCCGCCTTGCCGCCGAGCCGCCCGAGTCGCCCGAGCTGCCGAGCCGCCGAGCTGCCGAGCCGCTGAGTCGCCGAGCCTACTCTTCCCACCACTGGTGAGCTCTTGCCCTGCTAGCACGCTCACGTCGCCTGCTTGCCTGCCTGCCTGCCTTTTGGCTTGCCTGGCTGCCTGCCTTCCTGCTGCTAGTCCTGCTCCTGCTTCTACTTGCGGAGCCAGATGCAGCCCCAGCGACGTCTGCGTGAGTCCCTCACGCCCCAGCAGCTGCGTGAGTGGTACGCTGGTTGGGGCTGTAGGGGTGGCGACGCTACTCCTACTTCCACTCCTGCTGCTTCTACTCGTGGTGGCGGCCAGATGCAGCTCCCGCGACCCTCTCGCGTGTCTCTCACGCCTCGCCAGCTTCGTGAGTGGTACGCTCAGAGTGGAGGGTCTCTCAGTGCTGTTCGCTGCTCTTACGTGATTCTCACTGGTACTCGGACTGGTCAGCCTTGTGGGACACGTAGTCATACACCGTCCCGCTGCTTCGCCCGTCTGAGCGACGCCTGGCGTACCGTGTTTGGCGACGAGGCTGAGCTCCCCGACTGGGTGGAGTTGCTTAGGCAGAGGGTAGATATATATGCTCTTGACTATGATGCTATTCTCACTGCCATGTATGCATTGCCTACTAGTGCTGACCGTGCCGGTCACCTGTGCGTCCCGCCTGACCCAGGTATAGGACCTGCTGCTCTAGCTACTGGTGAGGCTGCTGCTCTGGGTGCTAGTGAGTCTCCTGCTCCAGGTACAGGTGCGGCTGCTGCTCTAGGTGCTAGTGAGTCTGCTTCCTCAGGTGCGGGTGAGGCTGCGCTCTCAGGTACCGCGTTGGCTTCGGCCTCCCTCACCTTTACACTTGACTCTGGGGCTTCTCGCTCCTTCTTTCGGGACCGCACCACACTCACGCCGCTTGGTCGGCCGGTTGCTGTCTCCCTGGCTGACCCCTCTGGGGGTCCTGTCCTCGCTCACTTCTCCACTGTCCTCCCGTGTCGGGCTGCCCTCTCGGGCACCCTGTCTGGCCTGTACCTCCCCTCGTTCTCGACGAACTTGGTGAGTGGTGCAGACCTACAGGATGCGGGGGTTCACCAGTTCACTCTTGCGAGTCAGCGGGTGACCCACTGCACGGACGCACGCACAGGCCGGCACCTGGCCACGTTCTCGCGTCGGCCGGGGTCGAGCCTCTACACCCTGACCACTGAGTCTCCTCCTGTCCCCGCGTCCGGTCAGGTAGCAGCGTCGGGTCAGGTGTTTGCTGCTGCTTCCAGGTCTGGTCCTGAGTCTGCCCCCTGTTCGTGTCGCCTCCTGTCTCACGAGACTCTTCTGTGGCACCACCGTCTAGGCCACCCCTCCTTGCCCCGTCTTCGGGGCATGGCTTCCCGTGTCCTTGTCTCTGGTCTTCCCCAGTCTCTCCCTCCCCTTCCTTCGGGACCAGGACCTTCCTGTGTCCCCTGTGTCGAGGGGCGCCTCAGGGCTGCTCCTCACTCCTCCCAGTTTCCCCCGACAGAGGCTCCTCTGCAGACGCTTCACATGGACGTGTGGGGCCCGGCCCCCGTCCGTGGGCAGGGTCACGAGCGCTACTTCCTGTTGGTGGTTGACGACTACTCGCGTTACACCTCAGTCTTCCCCTTGCGCAGCAAGGGTGCTGTCACTGAGGTGCTGATCGACTGGATCCGCGAGGCTCGTCTCCAGCTCAGGAGGAGCTTCGGCTCGGACTTTCCTGTTCTGCGTCTGCACTCTGACCGAGGTGGGGAGTTCTCCTCTTGCCTTCTGCGAGACTACTGTCGTGCACAGGGGATCCGCCAGACCTTTACGCTTCCGGACTCTCCACAGCAAAATGGGATTGCTGAGCGCCGCATTGGCATGGTCATGGATGTCGCTCGTACGTCCATGATGCATGCGGCTGCCCCCCATTTTCTGTGGCCGTTTGCGGTTCGGTACGCGGCGCATCAGCTCAACCTTCACCCCAGGGTCTCTCGGCCCGCGATGTCCCAAGTGTTACAGTGGACGGGGAAGGTCGACGATGCGTCTGCGTTCCGTGTCTGGGGATCTCGGGCGTTTGTCCGCGACTTGTCTACGGACAAGCTGTCCCCCCGTGCTGCTCCCTGTGTCTTCCTTGGCTTCCCCCCTGACGCTCCAGGGTGGCAGTTCTACCACCCCTCCTCTTGTCGTGTTCTGTCCTCCCAGGACGTCACGTTTGACGAGTCAGTCCCCTTCTACCGCCTCTTCCCCTACCGTACTCCTTCCCTCCCCCCCCCACCGGACTTCCTGGTACCAGTTCCCCCCCCGGTAGACCCCCTCACCCCTCAGGTTCCTGCCCCTTCAGGTGTGTCCCAGGTAGACACGGTCGAGCCTGTCGAGGTTGCTGCTGAGTCTGGTCCTGCTGCGGGTGCTGAGCCTGGGGGTGCTGAGCCTGGGGGTGCGAGGCCGGGGGGTGCTGAGTCTGGGGGTGTTGAGCCGGGGGGTGCTGAGCCGGAGGGTGCTACGTCAGGAGCTGCTGAGCCTGGGGGTGCTGGGCCTGGAGGTGCGGAGCCTGCGCCTGCTGGACCTGGGGGCTCTCCGGTTCTTCCGTCTCGGCGGGAGCCGCTCTCTCCACAGGAGCTGCGCGAGTGGTTTGCTCGCCGCTGGAGGCGTGCTGCTGGAGCTGGAGCTTCTTCGCCTGCTGAGGGTGCTGCCGGTCCCGGAGCTGCTGGGCCTGCGAGTCCTACTGGAGCTGGAGCTACTGAGTCTGGGGGTGCTGAGTCTGGAGCTGCTGGGCCTGCGGGTCCTACTGGAGCTGGAGCTGCTGAGGGTGTTGGTGCTGAGACTACTGCTGTCTGTCCTGGCGGTGGTTCTGCTGCTGGTGCTGCTGGAGGTCCTGCCGCTGGAGGTGTTGGTGGCGCTGGTGCTGTCGCTGAGGGTGCTGGTGCTGTCCCTGCTGAGTCTGGAGCTGCCGCGCGGCCTCGGCCGTACTTCGTTCCGCTCCTACAGCAGGTTCTTGGTCTTTCTCCTTCGGTAGAGTGTCCACAGCCTGTCCAGTCGCAGTCACTGTTGGAGCCTTCCTCTCCTCTGCCTGCTCCCTCTCCTTACACTGGTCCTACTGGAGGTCTTGCTGAGCGTCGTGAGCCTGCGTCTCGTCCCGCGTCGCCGGTTCGTGCTGGTCGCGCTAGTGGTCGCGGTTCGCGTCAGCGTCCTCCTCCTGTCCCTGGCACGCACCGGATGTCTCTGCGTCCGTCCACTGCTCCTCTGCGTGCCCCTTTGCCTTCTCCTCCTGAGTCATCTCTTCCTGCGCTTGCCGACCCTGAGTCGGACTCTCTTCGCGCTGCCAGTCCTACAGTCACGCGTCTGCTTGCTACTGTCGTCACTGACCCCTCTTTTGAGTCCACTGCTGCGTCTGCTCTAGTCGCTGAGCTCGTTGACTTTGCTGCTCGCTGTCGTCTCGACTACGCTGCTAGTCTTGTTGCTGAGTCTGCGTCTGTCTGTCCTCCGTCCGTCGGGGGTGAGTGTGCTCTTGGCACGGACGTCCTAGAGGACAGGCAGGAGGAGTTACAGTGTCTAGCGGCTGCTTCACCTCATCTCGCGTCTGTACTGCTTGCCCCTGAGGGAGACCCGGATGCACTAGACATCCCGACTCCGCGTTCTTACGCGGAGGCCGTAGAGGGTCCCTACTCCTCTCAGTGGCAGGCAGCTATGGATGCAGAGATGGCTTCCTGGAAGTCCACAGGCACCTACGTTGACGCGGTTCCCCCTCCTGGGGCGAACATCGTCAGTGGCATGTGGATCTTCAGGGTGAAGCGGCCGCCGGGCTCTCCACCTGTCTTCAAGGCACGGTACGTTGCTCGTGGCTTCAGTCAGCGGCAGGGAGTTGACTACTTTCAGACCTTCTCTCCCACCCCGAAGATGACCACTCTTCGGGTGCTGCTGCACATAGCCGCTCAGCGCGACTATGAGCTTCACTCTCTCGACTTCAGCACTGCGTTCCTGCAGGGTAGCCTGCACGAGGAGATCTGGCTGCGCCGTCCACCTGGCTTCACTGGGACTTTCCCTCCTGGCACCCAGTGGAGCCTCCGACGGCCAGTCTACGGTCTCCGCCAGGCACCGCGTGAGTGGCACGACACACTGAGGACTACGCTTGCGGCTCTTGGGTTTGCTCCTTCTACTGCTGACCCGTCGCTGTTTCTGCGCACCGACACTTCACTGCCGCCGTTCTACATCCTCGTGTACGTCGACGACTTGGTCTTTGCCACAGCTGACACTGCTGGACTCGCCTACGTGAAGTCCGAACTGCTGAAGAGACACACGTGCACAGACCTGGGTGAACTGCGCAGCTACCTTGGCTTGCAGATCACTCGGGACAGAGCACGCCGCACCATTACCTTGACTCAGTCACACATGGTGCAGCAGGTCCTTCAGCGCTTTGGCTTCACGTACTCCTCGCCTCAGGCCACTCCTCTGCCTACTCGCCACTCACTCTCAGCTCTGCCTTCGGATGAGTCCGTAGAGTCGAGTGGTCCGTATGCAGAGCTTGTTGGCTGCCTCATGTACCTGATGACCTGCACACGACCTGACCTTGCATACCTTCTGAGCATTCTTGCACGCTATGTTGCTCCTGGGAGACACAGACCAGAGCACATGGCTGCAGCGAAGAGGGTATTGCGCTACCTGTGCAGTACGTCGGGCATGGGGCTAGTGCTTGGAGGGCGGAGTCCAGTGGTCCTTACCGGCCACGCGGACGCTTCTTGGGCTGACGACCAGGCTACGCAGCGGTCGTCACAGGGTTACACCTTCAGCCTTGGTTCCGGCTCTGTCTCGTGGCGGTCTACTCGCTCGTCTTTGGTTCTCGGCTCCAGTTGTGAGGCTGAGATCTACGCCGGGGCCATGGCTGCACAGGAGCTTCGCTGGCTCACCTACCTGCTGACTGACCTTGGAGAGCCACCTCGTTCTCCTCCAGTGCTGTACGTAGACAACAAGGCCATGCTGGCCTTGTGTTGAGAGTAGCGCTTGGAGCACAGAACGAAGCACATTGCTCTCCGCTACTTCCTTGCTCGTGAGCTGCAGCAGCGTGGTCAGTTGCGACTTGCGTACGTGGCCTCTGAGGCCAACACTGCTGATGTGTTCACCAAGGCACTCGCGCCTTGTGACCATCAGCGCTTTTGCACCCAGCTGGGTCTTGTACCTGTCTTGCCTCACTTGCTCTCCTCTTGACTTCACTTGTACTGTGACATATATATATACCTGCTCTTGCTTGTCTAGTTTTATATATATGTCTGTACTCCTGCATGTGAACTGGCCTCTGGCCCTGCTCTTGTGCTCGGACTGTGTGGTGACTTTGTGATCCACCCTGAGCTTGCTTTGCTTTGCTTGACTGGTCTTGTGACCCCTTGTTCTCCCCCACTTTGCCTATGGGGGTGTGTCAAACATTATATATGTTCTGCTTGTGTAGGCTACAGTGGGTTAGCCTATAGGGGGTACACAATTCTAGGGTTTCCTACTTGTACTCATTTCACTGCTAGTTCATTCATTCCTGTTCGCTTATTCTCACACATACTCCATCTTAGGATTCCATAACATACTCCGTCTTAGGATTCCAGAAATTACTCCGTCTTAGGATTCCTGAAATTACTCCGTCTTAGGATTCCAGAAATTACTCCGTCATGGGCACACGAGGCTGCGTGGATCCTGCTTATTACCACTCTCATTAAGATACTCTCAAGGCTGACTGCCTTGTTTTCTTAGGACGCGGTGAAAGTGCAAATATCGCACGATTGTCTGCAAATATCGAGCCCCACAATCGAGTGGGCAGATGGATTGACGAAACATGGTGACCGTAACGTTGTAGCAATCGCAAATGAGAATTGACAGATCTCCTGCTATCAGAGATCACTCGCATTCACACACTGCACAAAGATTTTGGCCAAAAAGTGTACTGTAGCATGGTTACATCGTAGTTAATAGGGTTATTTATATGCATATTGATAGTGACTGACAATCGATTGTCTACTTTCACCGCGTCCTAACCACGCTGCCTGCTTTGCTCCCCTTCCCTGCTGACTGCCTTGTTCCTTTACCCTGATGATTGCCTTGTTCCCTTACCCTACTGTCTGCCTTGTTCCCTTACCCTGCTGCCTGATGTTTTTCTTCTCTGCGGCCGTCATCGCTGCCGTAATTCCCACCTGCCTGCAGCTTTGGAGTAGTGATGCTGGCGGTGATCACGGCCGTAAGGCCATCTACAACATCGAGTTAAACCAAGTCAAATTCAAGAAGTGGGTGCGTGTGGAAACAACAACCACCACCATCGCAGCAGCGCCCTCTACCCCTTTTCACAAGATGATTCCTCCTTTCTATACCTCTTTACCTCTTGGCCACAAATCTTCGATCTCCCTTCCTCTCCTCCCTCCCTTGTCTCCCCTTAATCATCACTGGCAGGCAGCATCCCTTGTGGCAGTAGGGGACGTGGCGGCCCTCAAGGACCCGCACCTGCAAGCACCGGACGATCTGGTGCTGTGCATGGCACGCCTGGCGCTCACCTGTACCGCCATGCCCACGGCGTCTCGCCCGGGCATGAGCCGTGTGCTGGCAGAGCTGCTGCTGCTCAAGGAGGAGTTCTATGGGGAGGACGAGGACCGCATGGCTGCCCGCATCGACCACGAGATTGAGAGCTCCGAGCAGGTTGATTTCAGCTTGGAGTTGGCGGATATTGAAGGCATTCAACATGGTAGTTAGTAACGTAATGGGAAAAACAGAAAGTTGCCTGCAAATACATAAGGGAGGAGGAAGGAGAGTTGGGAAGAGACTGGACTGGAGGAGCGTGTTGCTCATTTTCAATGACCAAAGCCCCACAATAGGTGTCTCCAGGGAGGTCTTGGCATTTGCAGACATTTCAAATGTAGAAAGCAGTAATAATAAACGTCACTCGTTTTCACAACAAACATGCAATTTTGCATAGTGAAAGATAACCTTATTGGTGTTAAGGGTCTCTAGCTTTTTTGGCACACCTGAAGATGTATTCACTTTTTTATGACAGAAGACTCTTCACACTATCATTCGCACACCATGCGACGCACACCATGCGACACACCATGATGCGACACACACCATGTGTGTGACTTTACATGCTACATGAATGGGTTTTCTATGGTATTTCTGCCTCTCTGAATCAAAAAGGCCATCCAAACGCAACTGAATTGAATCTTTCTTCAGCAACCCTTGCACCTCTGTTCACCCCTCTGCACTTCTCTGCATCCCTCTGCACCTGTCTGCACATGATTGGGCCGACCAGGTGGACCTCATTACCTCGCACGCCTGGGCATCTGCAGAGTGCTGGTGGTGCACTCCAACGGGCTCAATGAGGTCCCCCCCAATGGGTCAGTCAGTCCCCCCCAATGGGTCAATCAGTCCGCCCCATAGGTCAGTCAGTCCACCGTGGCCACCTCAGCTTCCTCTGTGGATGCACATTCAGCTACCTTTATGGCAGATATTTATGCGCCTAGATGATGATGGCAGATTTCATGCAAATCAGCACTCCGCTACCTTCATGGTAGCACCATGCCATGAAGCATTGATGCTGTTTGATCTAGTTCCAGCTCTTGCATGTGCACATGGGATTTGGTTATGCATCTGCAGTGTATTCTCACATTTGATTTCAGTAGTTGACACTGCTCGTTGATTTGCGTCCTGTGCAGTCCGTATTTCTCTATTACTGCTCTTCATCTCAGTCTCAATTCCCATGGTGTGTTGTCTCGTTCAGTTCTTCCTGGCCTCCCTTCTTCCATCTTTTTCAGTTGTTCTTTCTATTCTCCCTCCCCCTGTCCCTCTCCCTTCACTTGTACCTCTACCCCCTCCGTCCCTCTTTTCCCCATGTCCCTCTTCCCCTCTGTCCTGCGCATGTGCCTTTTCCTCCCCTGTCCCTCTCCCGCTGCCTCTCTCACAGGTCCAGCAGACATTCTCGAAATGACACAAGACTCGGTTCGCCCCTTCCCTGTCGACCCCTGTAAGTAATACTCCCTTTCTCAAGAGATACTAAGCGGAAAGGACGACTAGGAAAGGAGGGTGACACAAATACAACCCTAACATGAGCTATACTCTCTATAGCATGCCTCATTACAGCCCAGTACATGGAAATATATGTTTGACACCCTTATCCATACCCTAGTCAATCCTGTGGATGAAAAAGTTACTACTTGTGCTATTGTTTTATTTTTTATTGTTATATTTTTTTCCCTTGTCATGTGTTCATCAGATTTCACTTTCGCCGTGTGCTATGGACATGAATTGAAATTTGCTGAACAAGTAGCAATTGTTCAAAGTCTTCACTCGCTCTGATAGGTTAGACGTTTTTTTGGCATGCATGTACTTTGACATATCGGCTACCCCTCTACAGCCTACACATATATATCATGCATGTACTTTGACAGTAGCTGTGGCTGATTTAACTTGAATGAGATTGAGGCTCTTAGCTGAACAGCACCATTCCAAAAACCTCCTGCAACTCGGAGATGTTCACGGGAAGATGTCTTGCTGGGTTGCGCACCAGGGTTGCACTGGGGTTGGTTTCACCGGGGTTGCGCACTGGGGTTGCACTGGGGTTACGCTAGGGTTGCGCTGGGGTTGCGCTTGTTGCGCTGGGGTTGCGGTGGAGTTGAGCACTGGGGTTGAGCAATGGGGTTGAGCACTGGGGTTGAGCACTGGGGTTGAACACTTAGGTTGAGCACTGGGGTGGTGCAACATGCCACCATACCATGCTGCAGAGGGCACACCGGGAAGGCAAGCAGAGAAGGCAAGCAGAGAAGGCAAGCAGGGAAGGCAAGAAGGGAGGACAAGCAGGGAGGGCAAACAGGGAGGGCGAGCAGGGAGTGCGAGCAGGGAGGGCGAGCAGGGAGGGAAAGAAGGGAGGAGAGGGCAATTAGGGAGGGCAAGCAAGGAGGGCAAACAGGGAAGGCAAGCAGGGAGGCAAGCAGGGAAGGGCAAACAGGGAGGGAAAGCAGAGAGGGCATGCAGGAAGGGCAAGAAGGGAGGGCAAGCAGGGAGGGCTAGTAGGGAAGGAAAGAGGCTAGCAGGGAGGGAAAGAGGGCTAGCAGGGAGGGAAAAAGGGCTAGCAAGGAGAAAAAGAGGGCTAGCAAGGAGGGAAAGAGGGCTAGCAGGGAGGGAAAGAGGGCTAGCAGGTAGGGAAAGAGGGCTATCAGGGAGGGAAAGAGGGCTATCAGGGAGGGAAAGAGGGCTATCAGGGAGGGAAAGAGGGCTAGCAGGGAGGGAGAGAGGGCTATCATGGAGGGAAAGAGGGCTATCAGGGAGGGAAAAAGGGCTAGCAGGGAGGGAAAGAGGGCTATCAGGGAGGGAAAGAGGACTATCAGGGAGGGAAAGAGGGCTAGCAGGGAGGGAAAGAGGGCTATCAGGGAGGGAAAGAGGGATATCATGGAGGGAAAGAGGGCTAGCAGGGAGGGAAAGAGGGCTAGCAGGGAGGGAAAGCAGGGAGGGCAAGCAGGAAGGGCAAGCAGGGAGGGAAAGCAAAGAGGGAAAGCACGGAGTGTGAGCTTACCTCATGGCGGCATCTAAAGCTTTGAGAATCTCCCCATTCATGTAGTCGTTAGGGTGGAGCAAAATCACTGCCTGGGTTGGTGACTGCTAGCAGGTGACGGCGAGCTGGTGATTGCCAGTTGGTGACTGCCAGCAGGTGACTGCCAGCTGGTGACTGCCAGGTGGTGACTGCCAACTGGTGACTGCCAGCTCACCCACCGTGGTGCTGTGCACATCGAATGTGTGCAGCACAATTATTGCCGTTCGGTTGCCCACCAGGTTCAGGGGAGACGGAAGGGATTGTGAGGGGTGCAGGAAAGGTGAGAGGGTTAAGGAGACGCGATGACATGGGAGAGAGGAGGACGGGAGAGGGGTAGCAGGGGCTGAATCTGGTGGGTGCAGATGTGGGTTGAAAATGCTCCTTTGGTAAACCAATTTGCCATCAGCACATCACGCTGGCACAGGAGTGGCGCCCGTGGATCTTTGCTGCTGCACTGCTGCTGGTTCTGCCACTTGGAGCGCCAGGAGCAGCAGTGTTGGCCTCACGTGGCTCTTGCTGGCGCAGTTGAGGTTCCATTAGGAGTGGGAGCTGGTGGAAGCACCTCACTCGTACAAGAGAGCCATCCATGGCACACTCACCTTCTCTGCTGCTCCCCTGTTGTTCCCAACCAGGGGGCTGCCCGAACAAAAACAAAACAAGGCAAGCGTGATAACCAAAGCAACACCACATGAAAACATAATGCCTCCTCGTGATCACAAGGGAAAGGATGAAATGACGCTCATTACATGACATTCAACGCTCCCAGCAAGGCCTCCGAGTACTTGATACATGGGTGATGTGAGCGGAGCTGCAAAAACACAAACGTTTGCCCAGATTTGTCACAATTAGGTGTTACACATACCATCAAGAGGTTGGTTCTGACAGAGCATCAATAATTTATCAAACATTATAAAAAATAAGAAAAAAACTTTAACAGCAGCCACGACAGCAGCCACGACAACAACCACGACAACAACGACAACAACAACGACGACAACAACGACGACAACGACGACGACGACGATGACGACGACGACGGCAACAACAACAACAACAACAACAACAACAACAACAACAACAACAACAACAACAACAACAACAACAACAACAACAACAACAACAACAACAACAACAACAACAACAACAACAACAACAACAACAACAACAACAACAACAACAACAACAACAACAACAACAACAACAACAACAACAACAGCAACAACAACAACAACAACAACAACAACAACAACAACAACAACAACAACAACAACAACAACAACAACAACAACAACAACAATGACATAACATTGAAAGAATTTGCCAAACGCACAGAAGTTTGCATCATTGGAGAAAATCTGAACCAGCACATGGCAGCATAATGCACAGCTATGGCAATGCATGGTTGCAGCATGTGCTTTTAGGTGTGTCAGATTAATGGCACTAGTTTCCTTCGTCTAGGCTATCTAAGCAATCTCCTTTCTCATCATATGCATAAAATCGATGTAATGTTAGGGCGAAGGTGAGGTGGTTCCTTCCATCATGCTCTACAAGAACAGCTGCAGAAAATTTTTGCCTGATATGATGGCTTCCTATTACCTTGCCTTGCACCTATTTGCTTCCATGCCGCACCACCTTCCTGCTTGTAATGTTTTCCCCCATGCACCTCCTAATAGCATGCCTTGAACAAATTTGCCTCCATGTTTCACCACCCTCTTGCCAATCATGTTTTCCTCCTTGCAACTCCTATTAGCATGCCTTGCATTTTTTTGCCTCCATGCCTTACCACCCATCCGCCTGTCATGTTTTACCCCAAGCACCTCTCTGTCAATTTGATAGGTATGGATACCAAGTTGGAAACCACTCGTTGGCAAAGAGTTTTTTACTCTAGGCATTTTCCCCAGATTTGAGATTGGTTTCCAATCCTTTTGTCAAGTAGCAATCGACTGGTCCAACTTTCCCAAGCCCTTTGAGTTGGTTTCCCAAGCCCTTCGAGTTGGTTCGGGGAGTTTGGGCGAACACGAAGAATACATCTAGCTTTCAAAATAGTAAGGAACGAGGAGCCATAGCGAGGGTTTACCTAGCTAGGCAACAGAGAATTAGGCAAAGGAGGAGGTTCACTAGCAAGCAGGTGGATACATTTAGGAAACCCTAAGGGGTCATACTCACTACAGAGTACCCCAATGCAGGCTAGATAAACTAGACATTTTGACACACCCCCATAGTCAAACTGGGGTATAATCAGCAAAGCAAGCAGTCATAGAGCAGGTTCACAAGGGCAAGCACAGCTAGAGGCATTCACAACGGGCACGTGAGGAGGAGGAGGCTGGACTGTGAGAGGAGAGGAGATGGGAGGCAACAGCTGAAGCTGCAGACACACGGGCAACAGGAGCGGCTGGCACAGTGGCTACCGAGAGCAAGACAGGCTCCGGACTACAGGAGTAACTCGCTCCGCGGCTACGACGAGCGGCAGGAGCAACGGACCCACGGGCGACAGGCACAACAGGCTCGCTGGGCTACCGAGAGCAAGACAGGCTCCGGACTACTGGCGCTGCAGGCAACATGACGGCAGCCTCCACGAAACTTCTCCCAACTGTACCACCCCCCCTTTCACACACCCCCTGCAGCACCCCTAGTTCCACTCCCTTGTCACCCCACTAGCACCACTCCTTCGGCTCCCACACACCCACCCCCCTTAGCGGCAGCTGCAGCAGTGCGAGACGGAGGAGGAGGAGGAGCAGGGAACGGCTCACACACCCGCCACCCCCATACCCGTCACCCCCATACCCTGAGTGTGCGGTAAGCGAGCTCATGTGTGCGCGGAGAGTGCACAAGCATGCGGGAAGCGAACTCGGGTGTGCGGTAAGCAGACTCAGGTGTGCGTAGAGGGGGGGGGCGCAGGGCGACGCGCGGGTTGACGGGGACGGGCGCACGGGTCCCCAGGGGCGGCGCGCGGGTCGACGAGGCCGCCGCGAAGGGCGATGAAGAGCCGCGCGCGGGTCGACGGGGCCGCCGTGAAGGAGGACGGGGAGCTGCGCGCGGATCGACGGGGCTGCCGCGAAGGGAGACGGGGAGCCGCGCGTGATAAGAAACGAGGGATGAATGCATTGAGCAGAATGAGGAGTACAAGTAGTAAGCCCTAAAGAGATGTACCCCATATGAACTGCCCCACTAGAGCCTACACGGACTATAGCATATATGCCTGACACACCCCCATAGGCAAAGTGGGGGAGAACAAGGGGTCACAAGACCAGTCAAGCAAAGCAAAGCAAGCTCACGGTGGATCACAATGTCACCACACAGTCCGAGCACAAGAGCAAGGCCACAAGGCCAGCTCACATGCAAGATCATATATATAAAAGTAATCAAGCAAGTGTAGGTATAGAAAGAGTACAGTACAAACAAGGTCAAGAAGTGAGCAAGTGAGGCCAAGTAGGCACAAGACCTAGCATAGCACACAAGCCCTGATGATCACAAGGCGGAAGGGCCTTGGTAAAGATATCAGCAGTGTTGGCCTCAGAGGCCACGTAGGTGAGGCGGAGCTGACCACGCTGCTGCAGCTCACGAGCCAGGAAGTAGCGAAGAGCAATGTGCTTCGTTCTGTGCTCCAGTCTGTGCTCCCGACACACGGCCAGCATGGCCTTGTTGTCTACGTATAGAACTGGAGGAGAATGAGGCGGCTCTCCTAGGTCAGTCAGCAGGTAGGTGAGCTAGCGTAGCTTCTGTGCAGCCATGGCCCCCGCGTAGATCTCAGCCTCACAGCTCGAGGTGAGAACAGAAGATGAGCGGGTAGACCACCACGAAACAGAGTCGGAGCCAAGGCTGAAAGTGTAACCCTGTGACGACCGCTGTGTCGGCTGGTCGTCAGCCCAAGAAGCGTCTGTGTGACCTGTGAGGACCACTCGACGTCGCCCTCCATGCACTAGCCCCATGCTTGACGTACTGCACAAGTAGCGCAACACCCTCTTTGCTGCAGCCATGTGCTCTGGTCGCTGTCTCCCAGGAGCAACTTAGCGTGCCAAGATGCTAAGAGGGTATGCAAGGTCAGGTCGTGTGCAGGTCATCAGGTACATGAGGCAGCCAACAAGCTCTGGGTATGGGCCACTCGGCTCTACGAACTCATCCGAAGGCAGAGCTGAGAGCAAGTGGAGAGTAGACAGAGGAGTGGCCTGAGGCAAGGAGTACGTGAAGTCGAAGCGCTGAAGGACCTGCTGCACCATGTGTGACTGAGTCAGGGTAAGGGTGCGCTGTGCTCTGTCCCGGGTGATCTGCAAGCCAAGGTAGCTACGTAGTTCACCGAGGTCTGTGCACGTGTGTCTCTTCTGCAGCTCGGACTTCACGTGGGCGAGTCCAGCAGTGTCAGCAGTAGCAAAGACCAAGTCGTCGACGTACACGAGGAAGTAGAATGGCAGCAAAGAGGTGTCGGTGCGTAGAAACAGTGACGGGTAGGCAGTAGAAGGAGCAAACCCAAGAGCCGCAAGTGTAGTGCTCAATGTGTCTTGCCACTCACGTGGCGCCTTGCAGAGACCGTAGACTGGCCGCTTGAGGCTCCACTGGGTACCACGAGGAAACGACCCGGTGAAGCCAAGTGGACGGCGCACCCAGATCTCCTCGTGCAGGCTGCCCTGCAGGAAAGTTGTGCTGAAGTCAAGAGAGTGAAGCTCGTAGTCACGCTGAGCGGCTATGTGCAGCAGCATCCAAAGAGTGGTCATCTTCGGGGTGGGAGAGAAGGTCTGAAAGTAGTCAACTCCCTGCCGCTGACTGATGCCTCGAGCCACGTAACACGCCTTGAGACAGGCGGAGAACCCGGCGACCGCTTCACCCTGAAAATCCACATGCCACTGACGATGTTCGCCCTAGGTGGGGGAACCTCGTCGACGTAGGTGCCTGTGGACTTCCAGGAAGCCATCTCTGCGTCCATGGCTGACTGCCACTGAGAGGAGTAGGGACCCTCGATCGCCTCAGCGTACGATTGAGTAGTCGGGATGTCTGGTGCATCCGGGTCTCCCTCAGGGGCAATCAGCGTGGACACGAGATGAGGCAAAGCAGCAGCAAAGCACTGGAACTCCTCCTGCCTGTCCTTAAGGACGTCCATGCTAAGAGCACACCCACCCCTAACGGACGGAGGACAGACAGACTCAGACTCAGCAACGAGACTAGTGGTGTAGTCTAGACGACAGCGCGCAGCAAAGTCAACAAGCTCGGCAACCAAGGCGACGCAGTAGTGGACTCAAAGGAAGGGTCAGTGACAACAGTGGCCAGGAGACGCGTGACAGTAGGACTGGCAGCACGAAGAGAGTCAGACTCAGGGTCAGGAAGGATAGGAAGAGAGGACTCTAGAGGAGACGGCAGCGGGACACGAAGGGGAGCAGTGGAAGGACGCACTGCCATCTGGTGTGTGCTTGGAACCGCAGAAGGACGCGGACGCGGAACACGACGACTAGTGCGAGCAGTGCGAACAGGCGACGCAGGACGTGACGCACGCTCACGACGCTCAGCAAGACCTCCAGTAGGACAAGTGTAGGGAGAAGTAGCAAGAAGAGGGGATGCGGGCTGTAACTCTGACTGCGACTGGACGGGCAGTGGACACTCTAAGGGAGGACCAGGACCAGTAGAGGGCGGGAGACCAAGAACCTGCTCAAGGAGCGGAACGAAGTACGGCCTCGGCCGCGTAGCGCCTCCAGAACCAGCAGGGACGACACCAATACCCCTAGCAGCAGCACCAGCGCCAGCAGCACCTCCAACTCCAACAGCGCCAACTCCAGAACCCTCAGACGCACCAGCGCCAGCAGAAACACCAGCGCCAACACCCCTAGTAGCTCGAGCTCCAGCAGCTCCAGCACCGCCAGCAGTTCGAGCAGGACCAACTCCAGCAGCTCCAGCAGCACCCCAAGTCCCACCAGCTCCAGTACCGCCAGTACGAGCACCTTCTAAACCAACAGCAATAGTAGTGCCTCCAGTTCCAGCAGCACGGCTCCAGCGCCGGGCAAACCACTCGCGCAGCTCCTACGGAGAGAGTGGCTCCCCCCTCGACGAAGCACCGCCGGCGGCCACACGAGCAGACATAGCGCCCCCAAGCTCCGCACCCCAAGGCTCCGCACCCTCTGACTCAGCACCCCCAGGCTCAGCACCCCCAGGCTCAGCACCCCCAGACTCAGCACCCGCAGGCTCAACACCTCCAGACCCGGCACCCGCAGGCTCAGCACCTCTAGCAGCACCAGAGTCAACAACTACCTCGACAGGCTCGACTGCGTCTACCTCGGACACACCTGACGGGCCAGGACCCCGAGAGGTGAGGGGGTCTACCGAGGGTGGACCTGGCACAAGGAAGAGCGGCGACGGGGGAAGGGGCGCAGCGCGGTAGGGGAAGAGACGGTAGTAAGGCATTGACTCGTCAAAGTTGACGTCCTGGGAGGACAGAATACGGCGCGAGGTGGGGTGGTAAAACTGCCAAGCGGGCGCGTCAGGGGGGAAGCCAAGGAAGACGCAGGGAACAGCACAGGGAGACAGCTTGTCCACAGACAAGTCGCGAACAAACGCCCGAGATCCCTAGACCCGAAACGCAGACGCATCGCCAACCTTCCCCGTCCACCGCAAGGTGGGGGAGGTCTCTGGCAAGGAGACCCGGGGCTGAAGGTTGAGCTGATGCGCCGCATACGGAACCGCAAACGGCCACAGAAAATCGGGGGCAGCCGCATGGATCATGGACGTACGAGCGACGTCCATGACCATACCAATGCGGCGCTCAGCAATCCCATTTTGCTGTGGAGAGGCCGGAAGCGTGAAGGTCTAGCCAATGCCTTGTGCCCGACAGAAGGCTCCCAGACGGGCAGAGGAAAACTCCCCGCCTTTGTCAGAGTGAAGATGCAGAATAGGAAAGTCGGAGCCGAAACTCTCTCTGAGCTGGAGACTAGCTGCGCGGATCTAGTTAATCAACAACTCAGTGACGTCGCCCTTGCTGCGCAAGGGGAAGACCGTGGTGTAACGCAAGTAGTCGTCAACCACCAACAGGAAGTAACGCTCGTGCCCCTGTCCACGGACGCGGGCGGGGAGCCTCCGTCGGAGGAAACTCGGAGGAGTGAGGGGCGGCGCGCTGTCGCCCCTTGACGCATGGAAAGCATGTAGGGGCAGGCCCCAGAGGTAGGGGAGGGAGAGACCGGGGGAGACCAGAGACAAGGACACGAGAGGCCATGGCTCGGAGACGAGGCAGAGAGGGGTGACCAAGGCGGTGGTGTCAAAGGAGAGTCTGGTGAGACAGGAGACGACACGAGCAGGGAGCAGACTAGGGACTAGACCTGGACGCCGCAGTAAACACCTGACTCAACGCAGCGACCTGACCACGCTCAGCAGCCGGAGGAGACTCAGTAGTGAGGGTGTACAGGCTCGACCCTGACCAACGGGTGAACGTGGCCAAGTGTCGGCCTGTCGGAGCACACATGAAGTGGGTCACCCGCTGTCTCACAGGAGTGAACTGGTCAACCCCCCCATCCTGTAGATCAGCTCCACTCACCAAGTTCGCAGAGAACGAGGGGAGGTAGAGACTTGACAGGGTGCCAGAGGGGGCTGCCGGACATGGTAAGACAGTGGAGAAGTGAGCAAGGACAGGACCCCTAGAGGGGTCCACCAAGGAGACCGCAACCGGCCGACTAAGCGACGTAAGTGTGGTGCGGTCTTGAAAGAAGGAGCGGGAAGCACCCGAGTCAAGGGTGAAGGTGTGTAAGGCCCGAGCCAACGCGGTACTTGAGAGGGCAGACTCACCAGCGCGCCCTAGACAACTCTCCCCAGCGAGGGATCTCAGAGGCCTCTGGGAACTGGTGCCGCCACGCGTCCGTTAGGCGGCCAAAGCAGCGCTGGGTGGAGTGCAGGCCCCCGTACTGCTCACCAGCGGGGTCGCCGGTACGGAGAACGTAGGTGCAGGGACCAGTACCCCCACCGCGCTGACGCGCAGCGTACCACTCACGAAGTTGCTGAGGGGACAGAGTCACACCACTCCGCTGCTTCTGGCGCGGACCACCAGCGGAGCCACTCCTCTGCGCAGAGCCGCGACTAGGTCCACTGCTGCCGCCGCCGCCTCCGCCACCTCCGCCGTCTCTGCCACCTCCGCCGCCTCCACCACTCCCTCCGCCACCGCCGCCGCCTCCTCCGCCTCCACTGCTGCCACCGACACCTCCACCCCCGCCACCACTACCACCACCACCCCCACCCCCTCCACTGCCTCCACCACCACCTCCACTGCCCCCGCTAGCCCCTCCAGCGCCCTTGCCCCCCTTGCCCTTGCCGGTGTGGCGTCTCCAGCCCGGGGCAGACGCAGCGCCGACCGACTCAAAACCAACAAGGTCGGCCGCAGCAACAGAAGCAACAGTGGGCAAGAGGGGGGAGGGGGAACACCCCTCAAAGACGGGGGTGCGAGGGTCACCACGAGAGGCTCCTACAGCGAATATGCTCTTCTCTGCTGCTAGGAGGCGCTCCTCGAGGAGGTCGACGGTGAGTGTGGTGGGGCAAACTGAGAGGAAGTGGTCCCTGACTAAGCGAAGGGAGTCAGGGAGGCGGGTGACTATGTAGTAGAGGGTGATGTACATGGGGGGGGGGGTTCTTGGCACAGAACTCAGTAGGAAGCGCAGCGCGGTAGTGAATGTCACTAGTGCAAAGGTGAGTGATAAGGTTAGCGACTGTGGGAAAAGCAGCAGGAACAGGTACGGCAGCATGAGGCGACTAAGAGCAGCAGTGGCAGGGGAGGAGTAGCGTGCAACTACAGCGTCGTACAAGGTCTTAGCACTCTTGTATTGGCTAAAGTGCGCACGCTCAGCGGTTGGTAAGTGGCGACGCACAACAAGGCGAGCAGCAGCATCGCGTGTGGCCCAGTGTGAGCGAACAGTGCTGTCAGCAATCGCAGGTGGGGTGGGAGAAACACCAGAGGTGAGATCAAATAGAGAGAGTCTGTCTGCCCTATCGCACTGTAGAAATACCTGGAGATCATCGACCCTGGCCTCAAAGTCAACGGCACGGCCCTCAGCATCAAAGGTAAGGACACTGGGGGTAGCCATGACTGCAGTGGCCTAGTAGGGAATGATCTCACCAGTCCGAGTAAGTAGAGCCGGGGCGCACCAGCAGGAACAGCAGCGGCTCGACAGTAGGGCGTTCGGCGGCTCGGCAGCTCGGCTGCTGGGCAGCTCGGCTGTTGGGCGGCTCGGCTGTTGGGCAGCTCGGGTGCTGGGCGGCCCGACGGCTCGGCGGCTGGGTGGCTCGGCTGCTGGGCGGCTCGGCTGCTTGGCTGCTCGGCGGTTCGGTCACTGGGCGGCTGAGCGGTGACGGGGCCGCTAGGGGAGGGCGACAGGGCCGCAGGTGACGGCAACGGGGCCGCAGGTGGCGGCAACGGGGCCGCAGGTGGCGGCAACGGGGCCGCAGGCGGCGGCGGCGGGGCCGAAGGTGGCGGTGACGGGGCTGCAGAGGGGCCGCAAGGGGCCTAGACGGGGCCATAGAGGGGCCGTACGGGGCCTAGACGGGGCCATAGAGGGGGCCACAAGGGGCCTAGATGGGGCGGCGACGGGGCCGTAAGGGGCCCAGACGGGGCGGCGACGGGGCCGTAAGGGGCCTATACGGGGCGGCGATGGGGGCGTAAGGGGCCTAGACGGGGCGGCGACGAGGCCGTAAGGGGCCGTAAGGGCGCCGCGAGGGGGGCCGACGGGCGTCGCGAGGGGCCGTAAGGGGCCTTAAGGGCGGCGCGAGGCGCCGTAGAGGGCAGCGCGAGGGGCCGTAAAGGGCAGCGCGAGGGGCCGTAAGGGCGGCGTAAGGGGCCGTGAGAGGGGCCGCTTAAGGCGACGCGAAGGGGCCGTGAGAGGGCGCGACGGTAGGGAGGGCACACAGAGCGCGACTCGGGCAGGAGCAAAGTGCGCTCCGGGCAGGAAAAAATATCGTGGTGGGCCCTAGGAATCGTTCCCACTAGGGAACCTGCTCGATACCATGATAAGAAACGAGGGATGAATGCATTGAGCAGAATGAGGAGTACAAGTAGTAAACCCTAAAGTGTTGTACCCCATATGAACTGCCCCACTACAGCCTACACAGACTATAGCATATATGCCTGACAGCGCGCGGGTCGACGGGGCCGCCGCGAAGGGCGACGGAGAGCCACGCGCAGGTTGACAGGGACAGGCGCGCGTGTCGACGAAACGCGAAACCGCCGCGCGCGCCTAGGGTGCGCGGTGGGCAGGAAACCGCCACGCGTCCCGAGCGCATGGCGTGCAGAAAACCGCCACGCGCCCCGAAGAAAAAATGTACATCGCACGCCACGGGGCGCGCGACAGACAGTAGGGCAGCGGAAGCAAGCGGGCCCACAGACCAGGAGCGTAACCGCTCTGATACCATGTCACAATAGTAAGCAGAACGAGGAGCCATAGCTCGGGTTTACCTAGCTAGGCAAGAGAGAATCAAGCAAAGGAGGAGGCTCACTAGCAAGCAGGTGGATACGTATAGGAAACCCTAAGGGATCATACTCACTACAGAGTATCCCACTGCAGGCTAGATACACTACATATTCAGACACTAGCACGTGAACATGCATCTGATAATCATTAGAGCAGGTTTGCATTCGCTATGTATCTTATTATGCCACAACTGTCAAATGATTCTGTCACAATGGTCTCGATAGTTCTTCGACTCATCCGTCCCTTCAATTTATGTTTTTGGTAATGCCTAAATCTGTTACGATCAGGAATGCCGAGTATAATTTGATATCATGACATTCGCTACTGTAAGGAAAATTCCTTTTCCTTCCTTCGCATCCCCGCTCACCGCGTACATCACTGTAGTACCTCAGTCAGCACCGTTACCACTCGCATCAATAATCCGCCCGCCATTTTTCGCATGTCGCACCCCGACCTCACGGCTCGGCGGTAACCCGCGCTCCGGACCACCGCCTCGACACTTTTTCCAACCTCAGTCCCAGGCCCGTCACGCGGCAGCCACAGTCCATTACCGTTACCACTGTAATTTCGCTATATAATCCTTCGCTCATGCCTTCGCTCATTGTACTCTTGCTTCGATAGTGCAATCTTCGTTCGCTCACTCCATTGCACCCGTAACACTTGGTATTCAGAGCCTACGATCTCTTCTCGGACCGCATTCACACCTTCGTTTCCCCACTATCTCAATTTTTGGGGGGGGTAGACGTCTCTCAGCGATCAAGCACCGCCGCTCGTAGTGCTCTCTCGTAAGCACGCACGGCCACGACAGAGGCTCTCGCTGCGCTTGCCCGACACCCCCGCCATGGCTGAATTTACACTCGCGACGTTGACGCAGGAGCAGCTTGACCGTCTGATCCGTCAAGTTGAAGAATCAGCACTCGAGATTGCGACGCTCACGGCAGAACGTGACTCCGCACGTCAGCAATCTGCGGCGAATGCTCCAGCGTCACAAAAGGCACCTGCACAGTCAGACGAGCCGATTGTCATCTCGTCCGGCACACCAACACAGCACGACAGCGTGGGACAGCGCTCAGGCGCAGCCAGTGACAGCACCGCCCAGCCAATGCCTGGCATGGGAGGAAACCGGGTCGCACCAAGCCCACGGGAGCCTCGTGAAGCCCGTCGGCACGTGGAGTTTGCGGCAACAAGTGGCGACCAGGCAATCATGGCGCCGATGCCACTCAAGCCGCAGCGCCCGCCCTGTTTCGACCCGAGCCAGCGTGGTGGTCCGACGGTTCAGTCGTGGATCTTCACGATGAACGTGTTTTTTTACGCGAACTACGTCGAGTCGGACGCAGCGAAGATACGATACGCCGTCTCGCTGTTGAGGGGCCCCGCTATGGACTGGTGGCGAGTCATCGTGACGTCGCCACGCGCCTACAAGCCACCGTCGCAAGAGGAAGGGCCCGCGGGCCCAGCAGTCAACTGGATTTCATTCTGCGAAACCGCCCAATACAGCACGTGGGATGCGTGGTGCGTAGGGCTTCGGGCGCGCTTCGAGCCGATCGCGGCTTCTATCTCGGCGCGTCAGAAACTGCGCACTTGGCGGTAGCTCGGGTCAGTTCAAGACTACACGAGCGGTTTTCTCGCATTATGCGAGCAGGTCGGCTACATGCACGAAGCGGAGCGGGTGGACCGTTACGTCGGAGGGCTAAAGCCGGAAATCTCGCAGGAAATAATGCTACGCGGACTCTCGAATTTCAACGAGATTCTCGCGCTCGCCGAGAAAATCGACATTTTGTGCCGTCCGAGACCGGGGTCCTACTACGGACATCGTCCTCGAGGACCGGTCGAGCACGCCACCGTACACGCCGTTGCGACGAATGCAGCTGCCGCACCATTCAAGGGGAGCTGCTTTGCTTGCATCAGGCCGGGCCATCGTAAAAGTGAGTGTCCAGAGGAGCTAAGGCGCCGCGGAGCAGAGCAAGGAAAGGAGTCTCAGAGGCAGGGAAACGCCAGCAGTCAGTAGAAATTGGGCCGACTACTGACGAGACTGCCTGCTCGCCCAACCACACCGACCCTCACCGAGTCACAGTACCGATTCACGCTATCGATTGGGCTCGGATGAATAAGGAGGGTACAGCGACGGATTGCCCAGTACTGATCCACGGGAAAATACAGGGAGCAGCAGTCAAGATTTTTATCGACGGAGGAGCTAGTCACAGTTTAGTTAATACCGCGACCGCACAGAAACTTCAACTGACACTTAGCCGATGCTTACCTGAGATTGATGCACGCTTAGTCGACGGCACGCCGCTGGCCATACGGGAGAAGGTGGAGAGAGTAAAAGTTCGCTGCGGAGGGAACTTCGGGTTTACACAAGAAATGCTCGCGACGACACTGGATGGGCACGATATTTTACTAGGACGTGATTGGTTGCGATGTTACAATCCGAGAATCGACTGGACGACAGGCAGCTGCACTGTGCGAAGTAGTGGTAACTGGGTCGAACTACCACGCTGGCACTCGCCTGAGTCGTCGACGGTCCACGTCAACGCCATAACAATGAAACGGGCAGTCGCCGCTGGAGCTGACGTGTATGCAGTGGACATCGCAGTGGTAGGAAAAGATGAGCAGCCGAGTGATTTTCAGAAACTGCTGACAACGGTACCGCCTGAACTACAGGAGCTATTGAAACGGTACCCGGGGATTTTCCCCGACGACTTACCGGAAGGACTGCCACCTCAGCGGGCGCACGACCATAGGATAGAGTTAGAGCCGGGGGCACAGCCAACTGTACAGCGCCAGTTCAGACTGGCACAGCCGGAGCTCGACGAACTGAGGAAGCAGTTAGATTACCTGTTAGCGAAGCAGTTTATCCGACCGAGCTCGTCGCCGTTCGCCGCAGCGATACTATTCACACCAAAAAAAGATGGAGGGTTTTGCATGTGCATCGATTACCGAGCGCTCAACAGGGTTACAGTGAAGTCACGATACCCCATTCCCCGCGCCGACGAACTGATCGACCAACTGCGAACAGCACGGGTGTTCTCGAAGATAGATTTACGGGGAGGTTACCACCAGATTAGAGTCGAACCATCGGACTGCGTCAAGACAGCTTTTAGGACTAGGTACGGATCGTTCAAGTATACCGTGATGCCTTTCGGGCTGACCAACGCACCCGCAACATTCCAGATGACCATGAACGAGGCGTTTAGACCACTTTTAGATAAGTGTGTGATAGTCTACCTCGACGACATTCTCGTCTACAGCCGCGATAAGCAGCAGCATTTAGCGGACCTGGAAGCAGTATTTAAAATTTTAGAGGAGCATCGTTTATTGACCAAGGGGTCTAAGTGCGAGTTTTTTCGGGATAGGTTAGAATTTTTGGGGCACGTTATTTCGGAGGCTGGGGTTGAGATTGACCCAAAGAAGCTGGATACGGTCAAGGCTTGGCACCCCCCGACAAACATCACGGAGCTGCAGAGTTTTTTGGGTTTTGTTAATTACGTCCGTCGGTTCGTCCCTGACATGGCACGCTTAACTGCCCCACTGACGGATCTGCTGCGGAAGGGGGTCGTTTTTACGTGGGGGGAGAAAGAGCATGCTGCCTTCTCTACCCTGAAAAATGTTCTCTGTTCACCGCCTGTCCTGCGCATTGCCGACCCACACCGCCCATTCTAAGTCATTACTGACGCAAGCGACATCGCCATCGGAGCCGTACTACTACAGGATTTCGGGAACGGCCTACAGCCTATCGCATACGAATCACGAAAGCTGCACCCACCTGAGAAGAATTACCCGATACACGATCGCGAAATGCTTGCGATCGTGCATGCTTTCAAAGTGTGGCGCTGTTACTTGACCGGCGCAGACGTGACAGTACGAACAGACCACCGATCACTACAGTATCTCCGCGCACAACCCCACCTCAACCCACGACAGATCCGCTGGCTCGATTTTCTCGAGTCGAATTTCCATTACACGGTCACTTACAAAAAGGGAGCTTCCAACATTGCCGACGCACTGACCCACCCCACTGCCCAAATCCACGCAATACTACTCGCCCAGACTAGCCCGCTACTAACAGGACTATTTACCCACGGGTATCAAACAGACCCATTCTTCACCGGAGGCAATTCGCAGCAGTTCGCAGCAGCACGAGGGGTCTATTACGTAAAAGCCGGGACCGACCGCATTTGGGTACCCGGGTATACACTACTACGAGAATTACTGTTACAGGAGGCACACGACGGAGTTACCTCGGGACATTTTGGGGTAGAAAAAACACGGCAGCAGCTGCAGCGGTATTATTACTGGCCAGAAATGTTGACCGACATCCAACGACACGTAGCATCGTGTCCCACCTGCCAGGTCATGAAATCATCACGGAAGCGGCCGGCAGGACAGTTGCAGCCGATTCCACCCCCAGAGCGTGCTTGGCAGCAGGTGACGATGGACTTCGTCACGGGGTTACCGGCCGGGGCGAGTGGGAACGACGCGATCCTGGTCGTCGTCGATCGACTGACGAAAATGGCACATTTCGCAGCATGCAAGAAATCAATCACAGCCGAAGAAACAGCCAGCCTCTTCATCACCACCGTTGTTCGCCTCCACGGGATACCATCGGCAATTATCAGCGACCGCGACACGAAATTCACCAGCAACTTCTGGCGGAACCTGTGGCAGCAGTTTGGTACGCGACTACAGTTCAGTTCTTCGTATCACCCCGAAACGGACAGACAGACAGAACGGACAAACCAGACCATGGAGCAGCTCATCCGGGCCACGTGCGACGACCCGAACACGTGGGAACAGCAACTGCCACTCATTGAATTCGCGTACAACAACTCGCCCTCCGCCACGACCCAACAGTCACCGTTTTACCTGAACTACGGACAGGACCCAACAGTACCCATGACCCCAAATCCCGACAATCCAGTCCCACGCGCACAACAGTTCGCCGAGATTTTGCAAGCAGCACGGACCAGGGCAGCAGACGCAATTAAAAAGGCCAACATCATCGCTAAGCGCAACGCCGATCGCCACCGCCGACCTGTCACTTACCAGCCAGACGACCTCGTACTACTCGATACTCAGAACCTCCGCTTGCCCATCACTCCAAAACTTCGCCCCCGATATTGTGGGCCATTTCGCATCAGCCACATGATCACACCCGTCACCGCCCACCTCCTCCTCCCTGCTGACTGGTACGTCAGCCCGTCATTCCACGTCAGCCTACTTCGCCCTTACATCCCATCCACGAGCCAACTGCCACGCAATCGCCCAGCCAGCATGACACGCCCCCCAACCGAACCAATCATCACCCCCGAAAAAATCCTCAGCCACCGAGTCCGCGACCCTCGGGGAGCCCGAAGGATCGAGTTCCTAATTCGTTGGAAGGACCGAACGCCCACAGCAGACAACTGGGTCCTCCTGGATAAAATCGAAAACCACCCTGTCTTCACCGAGTATCTGCGAAGCCAAAATTTCCGCGACGTCCATGCGCTCTCGTAAGAGGGGCCTCCTTGGGGAGGGGGGTAGTGTAAGGAAAATTCCTTTTCCTTCCTTCGCATCCCCGCTCACCGCGTACATCACTGTAGTACCTCAGTCAGCACCGTTACCACTCGCATCAATAATCCGCCCGCCATTTTTCGCATGTCGCACCCCGACCTCACGGCTCGGCGGTAACCCGCGCTCCGGACCACTGCCTCGACACTTTTCCCAACCTCAGTCCCAGGCCCGTCACGCGGCAACCACAGTCCATTACCGTTACCACTGTAATTTCGCTATATAATCCTTCGCTCATGCCTTCGCTCATTGTACTCTTGCTTCGATAGTGCAATCTTCGTTCGCTCACTCCATTGCACCCGTAACAGCTACATTCATTTATGCTATCATGAGATAGATTTGTTACTCTAGTATAACATTATGTAATTCTCAGTGTTGTCAAATTGTTGGCCCATAGTGCGACGAAGCCAGTTTTCACTTCCATTTTTTGTCATCTTTTTCATTCATGCACTTCAGCAGCCTTAACTTCTACTGCAATACCTTTTTCCATTTTCAAATATTGCTCAAAGCAGCCCTTCTTTCATGTTTTCATACCCGTCAACTTGATGAACACTCTCGCATGCATCTCATATCGACTTCAATTCTCCTCAGCACCCGCCGCACAAAAAAAATCCGATCTCGAAAAACCACCTTGCACCTTTCAACCCATAGATGGTGTTGAGTGATGGTTGTGCTTGTTGCTCGGGAAAGGCTGTCGTGGAGCCCACTTTTTTTAACAACAAGTCACCCAACAAAGCCACTGTGCGACGTGGATTGATCATGTGTAGGGCACGTCAAAGCGCCGTGACCACCGGCTGGATTGTCGGAAAGCTGAAGAAGCAGTGCTTATGTGTTTCGGACTCTTCTCAGTGCGGGTAGGTAGGTTTGCTGCTAAGAGAAACAAGCCTCTCCCCCACTTGCAGATTCGGGTTGTGGATGCGAAGAAGAACGCCACGTGGACGATGTGGGATGACTAAAGAGTCACAGGTTTTATGACCCACTTCCAATCGATGTGGCCATGCCAACTGTCCAACCACATCTCCCGTTTGATTGAGGTAACGTCCTTCTTTTTCCGGCACTTTCTCATATCTTTCAACGAGGAGATCTTCCTGTGCATGAAGGTTGGGGCGTGCCTCCTAGGGCAAACGCCACAGGCCTTTTGAGATTGAGTTAGCCGAGCTAGGCAATGGGGCAAGAACGGTTACTTTCCAGTGAGGCGGGGCACCTTTGAAGGCCTTTCTGGCTAGCCTCGCTATGCTCCGTCCACCGAGTTCGCGTAAGATGGGTTGCACATCCTTGAGAAATCGGGTGCCATTTGTTCCAAAACCAGTTAAGTCTTATAACCTCAGCTCCCAAAGGCGGGCTGAGCTTTTCTGGCCGCCCACCAGTGTCTTTTTGTTCAGCAGAAGGCGCTTGTTAAAAACGATCCGTTCCTCTGCCGTAGATGCAAGAGGGGATTCCATTCAAACCTCGCAAGCCTGTTTCCAACGCGGACCTTTCCCACGCCAGTCTTTCAGCAGCTTGTCGTTAGCGAGAAAGGAGTCAATGCTGAATGTCATATCTGTCAGAATGTTATAATTGTCTAGCCTGCAGTGGGGTACTCTATAGCGAGTACAACCCAATTAGGGTTTCCTATATGTATGCCAACTGCTGCTAGTGCAACCCCTCTCTTCTTCATTCCTCATTCTTCACATGCTATCAGAGCATCTACGCTCCTGGCCTGTGGGCCCACCTAACTGCTTCCGCTGCTACTCTGTGTGTTGCATGCCCCATGGCGTGCGACGAATTTTTTCTTCCCGTCGGCCGCCCTCTTGTCGAGCACTCCTAGAGGCCCCTCTCACGGCCCCTCGCGCGACCCTTAGTGGCCCCGTCGCCACCCCTCGCGGCCCCTTCGCGACCCCGTTGCCGCCCTTCCAGGCCCCTCGCGGCCCCTTCGCGGCCCCGTCGCTGCCCCTAACGGCCCCGTTGCCGACCTTTCAGGCCCCTCGCAGCCCCTTCGCGGCCCCGTCGCCGCCCCTAGTGGCCCGTCGCCGCCCTTCCAGGCCCCTCGCGGCCCCTTCGCGGCCCCGTCGCCACCCCTATCGGCCCCGTCGCCGCCTCCAGCGGCCCTGTCGCCGCCTCCAGCGGCCGCGTTGCCGCCCCTTGCGGCCCCGTCGCCGCCCCTTTCGGCCCTGCCTCGACCCTGCCCCGGCCCCGCCCTGGCCATGCTCTGTCGTCTGTCGCGGCGCACCGGGGGCACGTGCACCGCCCCCCCCTCTTTTCCTGTCGCCCGTCGCGGCTCCCTGGGGGCCGACCTGGGGGGGGGGGGGGGCGAGCGTCGCCCCTTCTGCCGCCTATTTTGGCGCCCTGGGAGGCCGCGCGTCGCCCCCCCCCCCCCGTAACCTCCCAACCCGTCGCCCGGCCCTGCCCTGTGTTAGGGTTTGGGGGTGGCGAGTAGGGGGTGGCGGGTGTGTGGTCTCCTCTGCTCCTCCTCCTCCTCTGTCTCCCACTGCTGCAGCTGCCGCTGAGGGGGGTGGGTGTGTGGGAGTCGACGGAGTGGTGCTAGGGGGTGGGGTGTGAGTGAACCTAGGGTGCAGCAAGGGGTGTGTGAAAGGGGGGTGCTGTGGGAGTGGAACTAGGGTTTGAGCAGGGGGTGTGTATCGAGGGGTGTGGGGCAGCTGGAGGAGGTTGTGTGAAGGTAGCTGTTGTGTCACCTGCAGCGCCTGTAGTCCATCGCCCTTGCTTCGGTAGCCAGTTAGCGTGTTGCACCAGTCGCCAGTGGGTCTGTTGCTCCTGCCGCTCGTCTATAGCCGCGGAGCCAGTTACTCCGGTAGTCCATCGCCCTTGCTTCGGTAGCCACTGAGTCAGCCGCTCCTGTGCCTGTGCCTCTGCAGCTTCAGACGTTGCCTCCCATCTTCTCTCCCTCCACAGTTCCTCCTCCTCCTCACTTGCCCACTGTGATTAATTCTAGCTTTGCTCGCTATTGTGAACTCCTGCTATATGCCTGCTTGCTCATTGTGCTGATTACACCCCACTTTGGCGATGGGGGTGTGTCAGAATGTTATGATTGTCTAGCCTGCAGTGGGGTACTCTATAGCGAGTACAACTCAATTAGGGTTTCCTATATGTGTGCCAACTGCTGCTAGTGCAACCCCTCTCTTCTTCATTCCTTATTATTCACAATATCCGTGGCTCTGGGCATGAAACTCTGTTTGGGCTAGTTGGTTTACAGATATAAGCAAGATTCCAGGGTCATGTACTCTTGGTCCACCTTCCAACTGCATAGTATTGAGCAGATTGTTGCTCCACAAAATGAAACCCCTCCGCGTCGAAGCCTTGTTCACCGACTTGTAGTTATGAAAGATTTTCATAACCCTCCACCGGCGGGTAGTCCTGTGCTTGAAAGGCAATGATTGGCGTGATGTAGCAATTGATTGCCGCAACCCTTGCTGTCACAGTAAAATATTTCACTTTTCACTTCAACACCTCCTTCGCTGTGTTCTCTAAAGCCCGGATTCTGGTCAGCAGGGCAGCTCTCGGACGGCGGCACCCACACCCCCAGCAACCGGGCCCACTTGAACCCTCATTTCTTCCCGAGCGTCTGTTTAGGTTCCTCCCAAGAAGCTTCTCTTTGCTAGTAGCCAGAAGCTTCCCTTATCTTGCTGTTTATCAGAAGTTTCGTGCATGCTCCACTGTGCAAGCCCTCCACCCATTCGATGAAGCGTGAGGGAAAGCCCATCGCCCTCAGCACCGAGAAGATAAAACCTTTCGAGATGGAGGCGAAGGCTTTTGTGAAGTCAACCACTAACAGTCTTCGTCCCTGTTACAAGATGCTTCAATATCATCTGCAACCACCCCCACCGCATTGGAGAGCCTTCTGCCCCGTATGTAACCATATTTCTAGGGAGATATGACTCCGTGGAGTACTCTCTTCATTATGCATGCGACCACTCGCGTTAGCACTATGTAAGTAAAGTTCGAAGGTTTGATACGACGATAATTAGTCAACTCATCCATTTTTCCCTTCTTATGCTGGAGGATGGTGACTGCTTCTTTAAAGCTTGCAGGGAGCGAAGTCGTCTCGACAAATTCCATCGCTTGGGACATAAAAATCCACCACAGGATGTCCCGGTGCATCTCAAAGAACTCCGTCGAAAGACCACCACTACTCGACAATTTGTACTTCGCCACGGCCGTAAAAGCCAGTTTCACCTACTGCTCCAACCAATCCGCCGCCAAGCTTTTTGCATCCTCAAAATCAAGCCTCCCGCCTGGCAATGATGACCAACTTGTCAGTAGATCTGCACTGTGGATGCCCGATCGATCCTGGAGAGGGTTACAGGCGCGTTTGCTTGGGGGGTTATGGGCGCACTGACCCGCTACTGAAACAAGCCCTTCTATCCCAATGGTCTAGTGACTGGGATTCTGACATGGTATCAGAGCGGTCTCGGGTTCGATTCCCGGTGTATGCACATGTAGGCCGGTGCCGCTGTGCTTAGTCCTGGGCCTCCCAGTGTGGGGGGCTGTCAGTAGATCTACACTGTGGATGCCCGATCGATCCTGGAGAGGGTTACAGGCACGTTTGCCTGGGGGGTTATGGGCGCACTGACCCGCTACTGAAACAAGCCCTTCTATCCCAATGGTCTAGTGACTGGGATTCTGACACAACTTTCTAGGTTCGTGCGGCAGTCCTTTCCAGAAATATATGCTAAGTATTTCGACGTAGCATGCTGAATACCCTATGAGCCATTGACCACTGCACCGAGCACTTGCAGTTCTGAAATTTGAGTTTGCTTTTGCGATTTTCTTGTTGCTAAGAGGCGCACGCACGTGAAGCTTACCATGACGAGATGCATGATACTCCTTCAGTTAGAGCTCTTTCACCATCAAGGCCTCCCTTTGCCTCCTGCAACCAGGAGTTCTTACCATGCTTCAAGGCGGCCACTCCAGTGGTGAGGTGTGCCGTTGTGCCCCTTAAAGCTCAAGGCCCAAATTGCGCAAGATGCTAGGGGGTGGGGTTGTTGACTTGTCTGATTTCGCTGCAACACGTGACTTTTCGCTGAGTTGGCAAGCTTCAGGGGGGAGCGTGCGTTTGAGGACCTCGAGTCCCAAATTGTAGAGTAGAGAAACTTGATGTTTTGGCAGTGAGTGTTGCTTCGACCAATCAGATTGCGTCGTAACCACCGTAACCAGTTTTTCGCCAATATACAACACAAAAAGCGAAAAGTGTGCAAGATTACAAATCTTGCCCTACGCGGCCCGCGATTTGGGCCTTGAGCTTTATTTGGCTAGTTTCTTCTTTGATATACGCCCAAAGGCCTGCATTGAGACATGCGAGTTTCGGTTCAAATTCCGGCATGTTTGACCTTCCTCTTGCCCAGTTGTTGCTTCAACTGCTTTTGTGACCCCTGCTTTGCCAACCGCAAATCCATGCAATCACCAAAGCCCATGACCGGTATACACGTGACTGCTCATTCGAAAGGCAACCCGAATGGCGAAGTTGTGGTCAGATATCAGTTTTGGTGGCTGATTTTAGGCGTGGGAGGGGTGCTTGAGAGATAAGTGCACGATCTATTCTGGAAGTAGGTCGTCATGCTGCTAAGTATGAAGCACCACACCTCCCGCCGCTCAGAGATCTAGACATTACTGCACTGATCTATCATTCTTTGTTGTTCTACCTATTTTTATTGACTTGTCTAGGATGGGGTCTTCAAGTGTGTTTACATCCCCTCTCAGGAGCAAATGTGAGCTGCTTGGCGGTTGATCGAGTGCTAGTCCCAACATAACAGTCACTTCTATAGACCACATTTACAGGAAAGTATGTTGCAAGCAACAAAAGATGCAAGACAAGACCTCGCACCTCAACCATTACAAGTCTACCAGTACAAGTGAAGGTACCCTGTACCTGGATGTGGGGATTCCCGCAAACGACAATTAAATCGCCGGCTCTCGCTGGATAGGTGAAGTTGTGATTACGGATGAATGTATCAGTGAAATCAGAAGTAACGGAATGTTGCTATTTTAGTTGTTGAGAGGATCATGATGTCTATTAATGCCGGCCCTTAGGCATCCGCACATTGTAGAGAGCAATCGAACCCAACATCAAGCACCATCCTACTCTTGCTAAGGACCTCTTAGGGTACATTCCGCTGTGGACCATGTCCCAATCGATTGGGACGCGTACGTACAGCATATGCTGCCAGGTGTCAGAATGCCGGGCCGCCTGTCGTTGTCGCCAAATGTATTTATCATTGGGTGACGTGAAACACGGAACATTCGCCAGCTAATTGCAACACACCCCAGTAGTCGCACGCGGTGCCAAATGTCAACTCATGCAGCATGTATCTGGACAACATTGGAAAAACCCCCTTATCCCCAACAACGCGTACACAGCTTCGTGATTGGTCGATTGGACACTCCCGGAATTATTGACAGGGATGCGCACGCCCCCACCAGCGCGCCCTCCCCCTGTTCCAGTGCTCCCACCCCACAAATCCTCCTCCTCCCAACCCCTCACGAGTGGGTCAAATTGTTCTCTGACCAATCACAGTCGATCGCATATAATTGTCGCGCGTCTGTGCAGAGTCGCAATACATCGATCGATTGGGACATGCAGACTCGAAACATTTGAGCGCGACTCGGGCTAAAATCGATTGGGACATATCGATTGGGACATGGTCAACAGCCGAATGTACCCTTACCCAGCTGATGCATGGCTACATTGTATTACTTCCGGACGGTGCTGAGGTTCGCCTTTGTCAAGTGAGGATCGGATGGCGGAGTCCAGGTTCTTCAGATTGACCAGGTGAGTCACCAAGTTCACAAGATATGTAACAGCTGTGAAGGACTTCCTCTTCGCTTTCCCTTTTCGAGCTTGCATACAAATCCACTCTTTACTATTGCTCGCGGTTAAAATGGGTACGATCGTCGGGTCCCAGAGGATGGTGTACACCAGTTGCAAGGTGCAGATCGAGGCCGATGCAAGAAACAACCAACATGTTATTGGTTGCAAGGTAAGGATAAGAGTTGGGTTTCGTGAAGTCCAATGAAAAGTTTCTACCGTAGATTGGGTTCTCAGTGTGCTGCCAGCAGAGTTTGGTCGTTGTGCCGTTATATCTCAGATATTCCACTCCATGCCTCTTGATGTTGTCCGCATCATATTCCTAAAGGAAGGAGATTTGAAGACCGCAAAACCGGATCTTCGCAATGAAGGATGGCTACATAACTTGGAAGTTGGCAATGTCTGAGTAAGAGATTCATAATGTCTTCGTCAATGTCTCGATCGTTGAAATTACATAAACCAACGTTTTAAAATGCAAAACGACAGGTATTATCAAAACATTGGTAACACGAAGACGCAATGCAACTTCCTTGGGAAAGTCAATGTCGAGTTCATTGTCGAATTCCTCCCTAAGAAACCCGTCGTCAAACGCATCAGAGATGGCAATCGTCTTTAGTTTACACTCCAAAGAGAGACCAGAGCTGCTGGCTCCATGATTCTCGTCAGCTCCTTCATTCACAGGTGTTGAATCCGCTGATTGTTTCCCTTCCTCTTGCTTCTTGACTGTGTCCACATGCCACGCGGGAGAAGAGCCATCATCAGGGGTGACAACTTCGACCGACGCCCTTCTTCCTCTTGGAGGCATCGTGCAATGATGCTTGAGAAAAGCAGCACTCGAAGTGAGAAAGTGCTGAAATCATGAACTACTTGTGGTTTGAGCACATGATCCCTACGAACACTGTTGCAGTTGATGGTATTGTTCACAGAGTTTGTGATCTATTCCCAGTTTGTAATCCAGCTGATGGTGTTCCAGTGTAGTCGCGATCTTAGTGTGAAGGACTTATGGCCTAAACCCATGAACAGATCCTACGGAGGAATAGGCACTATTTCCGTGAAATGGACACAAGAAGTGTATCTATAGGTTCATATCTAATTTGCAGAATCAATCTAGTGTTCTTTGTTCGAATCCAACTGATAAAGATCCTTCACGAAATGAAGTACGGACAGAATTCGTAGCGGCCTTGACAGTAAAACGAGCAACCGAGCGGACTACCTCCCCCACCCCCTCGTCTCCCTCCCTCCCACTCCTGAAATGCTTCTTTTGGGTCGAACATTCTTTAATGTTTTGCTGACATGTTGACAGCCGCACTCACTAAACCGCACACACTGAACTGGCATCACACGTTCAGAGTTCGCTGCATCACTTAGAAGTGGATTGTGAGAACGACAGGGTGTGTTACAAAGAAAACTTTACCGTAACTTGGTAGGGTGCAAGGCGCCTTCCTACTTTTCAGGGATGCCAGCCTGGATCCACTATCCAGCCAAATACGGCGCTGGTAGGTGCACCTCTAAGGGTGAAACGGCATCAACATCATTCTAGATATTAGCAACAGCTACCTTACCATCTGTGAAACCTGGTGGATAAAAAAAAACACAACTTATCAGCATGATAATGTAGCTCACCCCCATCAACACATTTTGCAAATAAACATCGTCAGCCAAACAGCTAGCTGGCCACCGTTCATCAGCATAAGACTACTGTGAAGCGGAGCTTGCGAAAAGGAGCGTAGTCAAAGGCGCTTGTGAGTGTCGTTCCGTTGAGGTCGGAGTATCCTCTGTAGTAGTAGTGCGTATTGGGATCGAGGGAGAGAGCGCTGATGGCATTCTCGGTGTACGGGGTGCCGATGATGAAATCCACGGGCATGGAGAATTCCGAGTCCGGGACCTTGGCTGCCCCCATGAGCAGGCGGATGGCTGTGTATGCTGCTGCGGTGTGGCTGCCACCGTTGCCACGCACGTCTATTATGATTTGAGTGGCGTTGGATCTGAAGAGAGAGGCATGGTGGGGAGCGTGGGGGAAGGCATCGGGGGATTGTGAAGGGACGTGTGCGGGAACACATGGACAGAGGCACGGGGGAATGAGCAAGTAGGGAAAGGAGGGTGGGTGGGAAAGTGATGAGGTCAGAATGTCAGGTGAATAGCATGAAACAAAGAGCAGGGTAGGAAGGAGGGCTGGAAGGGGTAGAAGGAAGCGGGGCTGGAAGGGGTAGAAGGAAGGGGGGCTGGAACGGGTAGAAGGAAGGGGGGCTGGAACGGGTAGAAGGAAGGGGGGCTGGAACAGGTAGAAGGAAGGGGGGCTGGAAGGGGTAGAAGGAAGTGGGACTGGAAGGGGTAGAAGGAAGGGGGACTGGTGGGGGAAGTAGAAGCCTAGAAGGAAGGGGGGCTGCAAGAGGAGTACTGACGCTGCCGCGGTGAGAAGAGCTTTGGCGACCTCCTGCACCATGTACTTCTCCGCATTCACATTTCTCTCCGCCAGCACCTCTGACACTGCATCACTGGGAGTGAATGTGTGAATCCAGATCACAGCCGTGCTTCCGCCCACCAGGTATACCTGCACGCTCACATGCACACATGTGCGCATGTGCACGCACACACACACACACACCGACACACAAGCAAGTTGGGCGCACGTTTTAGGTTTGCGTAAGTTGTCGCGTGATTAACACTTAGCTGGCAACTAAGTGTGAATTACACAGCAGCCAAGGTGAGGTGTACTATAGTTTACTGCTTTTTGCATTTTACTTTGTTTGCTCTTTTGGAATGTTACTGTACTATACAGAGTCGAGCTGCTGAGGATTTCGAGGTGGTTGGGGGGGAGGTTGGTGGCGAATTCGATTCCAGCCAGCCTGGGAATTCAATTCGCCATTCACCAGGCTGGAAGGCGGTGCATGCCTAGTGGGCCGAGTGGGACCCAGCTAGCACCTTGAAGCCTACGCGATCAGCTCGGCTGACTCGCGCTTAGGAGTAGAGGTAGCTTGCGGGACAAGGCACCTAGGCAGGAGGGGATGTAGACTGGGGTAGCGCTCAGACTCGTTGCTTTTTGCTTGTATGTTTCTCGTTTACTGCAATTGTGATTTCCTAAACCACGGGGAACTAGCAGTAGAGAGGAGCTGAAGCAAATCGGCGGAGCCCTTGCGAGGGAGTTAAGTCTTGTTTCATACAAGCAAAAAGGGTAGTCAGGATTACGATTGTTGAGAGAAGAGGTGGCAGGATCTACTGCCTGGAGTTGCCCACGGTGATGCACCGTGAGGAATGAGTAATTTCGACCGTGAGCTTCACACTCATCAACTGCGCTCTGGACACCGATTCCCGGCGAGGATGATGGAGGGACGTGATCCGCCGGTCAGGATGCCTGGATTTCGGGCGGGCGAAGGAGGGACGATCTCGCGCGGTAACCAAGGCGGGGATCGGGAGGAAGAACGAGGTGTACACGGAGAACAACAGTCGAGCTCTGCATGCGACTCGCCCGCGGAGAGGAGTGGAGGGCGACCTGTGGGGAGTGGATCTCGCCGAGGAAATCCAGATCTGGGAGGAGACGATCAACATGAAGATCGACGAAGTCAGAAGGGAGGGGAAGATCATCGAGAAGAACGGCGGAGTCAGAGAGGAGAAGAAGATCAACGTGAAGAAAGGCGTAGTCTGAGGGGAGGAGACGATCAATCGGTGGAACGACGAAGTCAGCGAGGCAAGGAAGCATATCACGGATTCTCTGCTGGAGGATACGAAGCCATGGAGGCCGGGAGAGCAGGGCGACCTGCAGGGAGTGGAGAAGGAGGGAACACAAGCTGGGGGACAGGCAGGTCGATGAGTACTACACCCCCCAAAATTGAGGTACCAGACCGCTTCTCGGGGGCACCCGGAGAGGAGCCCACGCTGAAAAACTACCTGATGATGATTGAAGACATTCGCTACTGCTGGGATAGGGAGCGACTGGATCCTATTGAATTTTTCAGAGGCTTGGGGAGGACTCTCAAAGGAGAGGCGTTGACTCATTACCGCGTGGAGAGGCAGGGGCTGCTGATGCGGAGCAACAGAGGAGATATCTTACCGGCAGATATTACGGACCGTTTCTTGGAAAGCCTGCAGGAGCAGTTCCCGGGGCATTCGGCGGACCGGATGGCGGAGTTTCAAGACTTCAGAAGAGCGCCGGCAGAGTCGATGTTGGCCTACTATAACCGTTTACTGGAGCTGGCAGAGGATATGGGCTGCGTGGAGGAGCGCATCCTAGTGACCAAGTTCGTCAACGGACTGGATGGGGACTTGATACGAGACATGAGAAGCCGACTATACTCCTTGGGGGTACGGGCGAAGCTGCGACAGGTGTACCAGGTGGCGAAAGAAGTGGAGGATGGAAAGAGGTTTTTCGAAGGAATGAGGGGGTCAAGCTTCAGTCGGCCGAGCGAACGTCGGAGGCCTGCTTGGGCAGCGGTGGAAGGGAGACAGGGGGAAGAGGAACGAAGAGAGAGGCCGTCTGAAGATAGACGCAGGTGTTACAAGTGCGGCGAAAAGGGGCACGTGCGGAAGGACTGCGCCATAGACATAGTGTGCGACACCTGCAAGATGAAAGGACATTTCAGACGTGACTGCCCCAAGGCACCTATCTGCACCGGGTGTGGGAAAAGGGGGCATACTGAAGACAGGTGCTACAGCAAGGGAGAGAGAATGCGAGGAAAATCGGCAAGGGAGTTACAGTTAGAGAGAGAGGTGGCGAAGCTGAAGGGACAGTTGGAGAAGACTGAGATTAGTGAGGACCCTGAGAAGGCATTGCTGGCTTGGGAGGACGATGAAGAGGAGGAGTATGAGAGAGAGGAGGCAGAGTACGGGGCCATGGCCATACCACCTAGAGACCGAGAGGAGTTGGGGCTGCGCAGCGGCGGGAAGGATGGCAGGACAGAGCAGAAGCAGCCTGAAAGGAGAACCCCTCGGCAACAAGAAGAAAGCCATAAGCCGAGGACGGCTCGACGGCATCCTGAGGAGAGACTCGTCTGCCAACCCACGGCCCTGGTGGTAGAACCTAAGGCAGTGGCTGTCAGGGGCATATTAGTGGAGAACGCCGTGGTGGATACAGGCGCACAGAGTGTCCTGCTGGGAAGGAAGCTGACAGAACAGTTACGGGAGAAAGGGGACTTGGAAATAGTAAACAGAGGCATACTGATCATGACAGCCGAGGGAGGGGCACCAAAGTGGATGCCCTGTACTAAGGACCCCATCGAGATTACTCTGCAGCCGGGAGAGAAGGGAGAAACGACGATAAGAGTGCAATGTGGGCTGACCGAATCGGAGGATTATGATGTTCTGCTGGGGATGGAGCTGCTATTCAAGATAGGTACAACAATTTGTACCTGGCAGGAACAGGTGCTCTACCGCTCGGATTTCTGGATTGAGGGAAAGGAGTTGAGTGAGCTGCCAGTGCGGTTTGTCAAGACAGAACCGAAGAAGGCTTGGAGGGCGGAGGGCATGAGAAGAGAGAGCGTAAGGAGGGGGAGTACCAAAGAGGGCAAGGTCGGAGCTAACCTGAACCAGTATAGCGTTACCTTAGTGGAGCTGTTTGGAGGGCTGGGGGCAGGCTTAGCGGCGGCACTGGAAGCAGGGCTGAAGGTGAAAAGATGGGTGTATGTGGAAATAGACCCGGAGGTGAGGAGGATGGCTTGGAAGCATGCACAGATACTGCAGCAGCGGTACCCAGCTCAACTGGCGAAGGAAGTGATACGGGAGGCCATGCAGAATGAGAAGTGGGATGTGGGACAGCTTACCAAGGAAGACGTGAACCGCTGGGGAAAGGTGGACCTGTTGGTAGCAGGGTGGGAGTGCCAGGGTACTTCCCGAGCGGGGAAGGGAAGAGGAATGCAGGATGACCGCACGGCGATGGTGACAACACTGCTGACGATTATGAGGTGGGCGAGAGAATCTGGCGGGGAATATGCGTACATCCTAGAACATGTGGATATGAGGAGTGATAGCAGGGAGCCGGTCCGAGCCGTACGCGAACTGGTGGAAGCAGAATTGGGAAGGGGAGTGAGTTGTGACGGGGCACAGCTGGGGGCAAGGTGTCATAGAGTGCGGCAGTACTGGCAGAACGTCCTGCCAGAAGGAGAACTGAGGGCGAGATTAGCAAGGGTGGAGAGAGATGAGAGCCGAATCGTGGAAGACATTCTGGAACCAGGGAGAGTGGCCGCCCCAGTGGTAAAGCCAGATCATCCGCGACAGTATCAGTGTAACCGAGTGGGGGAAGCGAGGAGGGCCTGGCCGACACTGGTGGCCTATGCAAAGGCACGGGGATTTGTCGAAGTGGAAGGGACTCCAGGTCCAGGGATGGTGTATGATCACCGTAAGAAAAGATGGGAGGAGCCGACTGCTTTGGAGAGGGAATTAGCCATGGGGTACCTGCCGGGGGCAACTGCAGCAGATGGAGTAGGGGAGGAGGTGCGCAAAGCTGCCTTGGGCCGAGCCATAGACCAGCACTCACTGCGATGGCTAATTAGTGAGATGAGAAAGGGGCCAGCCGAGAAAAAGGGAAAGACGGAAGAGGAGAAGTGCAGGGGTAGCAAGCAGGCTGCTTACGCCGCTGTCAGCAAGCTCACAGACGAGAAGGAGATCAAAACTGCACCACCAGTAGGGACGGAAGCAGAGCCGGGCAAAACCTGGGAGCTGGGGGCAGGTATAGGGGAGCAAGCAGCCGAAGCAATCAGGGAGGTGTTGCAGCAGCATAGGGGCACCTTCGCCTATAACCTGCAGGAATTGGGGAGATACAAGGGGAGAGAGCTGGAGCTGAACCTCACGACTGAGCTACCTACATACCAACGCAGGAGGCGAATGAATGCGGAGGATGCAGCCATCTGCAAGGAGAAATGTGAGGAGTTGCTAGCTGCAGGGATTATTCGCCCGTCAGAATCAAGTTACGCGGCGGCCACGGTGGTGGCTGCTAGGAAGGACATCACGGGAAAGATTCTAGCGAAGCGGATGTGCGGGGATTTTCGGGAGCTGAACAAGATTACAAGCCCAGACAGATACCCTATGCCGACTGCTGAAGACATTTTCGACCGGCTGGAAGGGGCCACCGTCTTTACCACCTTGGACCTGCGGCAGGGCTTCAATCAAATAGGCATTAGAGAAGCAGATAAACGGAAAACAGCATTTCACGGGGTGGACGGTTTGTATGAGTACAACGTTATGCCTTTCGGGCTTCGTAACGCACCAGCAGTGTTCCAGAGAGCCATGGATCAAGTGCTGAAGGGGGTTCCAGCCGCAGCATGCTACATTGATGACGTGTTGATTTACAGCAGCAGCAAAGAACAGCATGTGCAAGATCTGAAGCAGACTCTGGAGGCAATAGCAGCTGCGGGGCTGACGTGTCACCCAGATAAGTGTAAGATAGCGAGGCACACGGTGGCTTACCTGGGGTTTGAAGTGAAGGGCGGTCGGCTGGCCATACAAGAGGCAAAGGTTAAGGTGCTGGAGAACCTGGCAGCGCCAAAGGATAAGACAGGGCTGCGGGCGTTACTCGGCTTCCTGAATTATTACAGGAAGTTTGTGTCAAACTTCAGTCGCCGTGCCTACGTGCTGAACCAGCTGCTGAGGGAAGGGAAGAGCTGGCAATGGGGAGAGGTGGAGGAGGCAGCAAGGCAGGACTTGCTCGAAGCAGTTAGGACAGGGACCTTACTGCAGATACCGAGGGCAGAAGCGCCTTTCATCCTGTACACGGACTGGAGCAGTACGGGAATGGGAGCGGTGCTCTGCCAAGAAATCGAGGGAGAGGAAAGAGTGATAGCCTTTGCCAGCCGAAGCTGCAGCCCATCCGAGGCTAACTACTGCTCATACGAGGGAGAGGGCCTGACGGCAGTGTGGGGAATCACGCATTTCAAGGTATACCTGCAGGGCCGGCACTTCACATTAGTGACTGATCATCAGCCACTGCTATGGTTGATGACTAATCAAGAGCTGACGGGAAGAAACGCTCGATGGGCTATCAAGTTGTTGGGATTTGACTTTGAGATCCGGCACCGACCGGGTAAAACACTGCAGCATGCAGATGGGCTGTCAAGGAACCCACCACCGATGCAGCCGGTAGCGCAGCTGGCGGCCTTAGCCCACACCGTGGCCGTAAGCTGGGGGCAGGAGAAGGGAGAGAAGCGGTTAGCAGATATATGGGAGGACGAGGAGACCATGAGCTGGATCAAAGGGGAGCCACTGGAGGAGGAAGGCGTAAGTGAGAGAGCAAGAGCCAGAGGGCAGCATTACAGATGGTTTCAGGAGCAGCTGCAGCTGAGGACCAGCGAAGGATGGAGGGTAGTGCCGCAGCCGCAAGAGAGGAACAGGATCATGGGGAAGGTGCATGCGAAGCTGGGACATTACGGCATCACCAGGACACGGCAGCTGCTGAGCACCATGTACTGGTGGGCAAGCATGGGGAAGGATGTGGCAGGACTGGTAGCCAGCTGCGAGGCTTGTCAAAGGAATAAAGCAAGGCTGGAAAAGGAGAGGGAGGAGCTGCACTCACTACCGATTCGGGGGTTAGGTTACAGGTGGTCGCTGGACCTGGCAGGAGAGTTACCATTATCAAAAGGAGGGAAGCAGTACATCCTGATCATGGTTGAGCACACGAGCAAATGGGTGGAGGCGCGAGCATTACCAAGCAAGAGTAGCGCACTGATAGCGGACGCATTCGAGGAGTTAGTACTGACCAGGTACGGTGCATGTGGGGAGGTGCTTACCGATCAAGGGACAGAATTTCAAGGGAGCTTTGATGAGCTGCTAGAGGAGATGGGCATTACGCATCGTGTCACCTCAAGGTATCACCCTCAATCGGACGGGCTGACAGAGAGGCTCATACAAACCGTGAAGAAAGGACTTCGGGCCTATGGAGAGACACACAAGAGGAGTTGGGACAGGGATCTCTGGTGGGTGCTTGCGGGATACCGGTTTGCGAAGCAGGCAGCGCTGAAGCATTTGTCCCCGTATCATCTACTGTACGGACGGGACCCGGTGCTACCTGTGGATGCACCGAAGCTGCTCTCGGCGACGATTGAAGCGGACGAGCCGAGCCTGTGGGCGGGATTAGCGGAGAAGAGGGCGAGGTATCTGGGAAGCCTGAGATACGAGGAGGGGATCAGAACAGAGTGATTACATACGCCAGGAGGAAGAAGGGATGAGCCGGTCACCTGGATGAGAGGTGGAGGGAGAGGGAGTGAGGAAGTCAGGCAGGGATGCAAGGGAGAGTGAGAAGGAAGGGACAGCAGAGGGGATTCACGACAAAGTGCGGAGAGCGCCTCGAGTGAGATCAGATCAGAGCATGTCACATGGCAGTCAGTTGCTGTTACACGCAAGCCCCAAGCCCCTAGACGACACACACCAACCGGTACAAACAGCAAGCCCCAGGCGTCTTTAGATTAACAACATTGATAAAAACCCAAGCACCCATCACACAGGAACCCCACAGCCTCCAACATTCACCCCAACAACTGAAGCCATCCCGCTCACCAGAAAACTATTCACCCTTTGGTGAGATCCGCGTTACAGTCTGCCCCGCTACTGCACCAGAAGAGCCATCTGCCGCTGCAGAAAGCGACGCAATCTCGACATTCAGGTCGTCGCTGTCATCGCTGGTATCGCCGTAGTACACTGGATCAGGGTGGCGCTTGAGAGACTTGTCCATCACTGGAATGTCTGCCTTATGGCCGATGGAAGTGAGCGTGGTTGCCTGCGGGCTGCTGGTGTCGCTAGCAGCAGCGCCTGATGCGTTGGGTATGGCACAAAGTACCCCGTCGTATTCACAAAGTCAGCACGCTTAGTTGTCCCGATCCATGGCACCTGTACGTCCTCCGTTGAGCCTCCATCCCTGAGAGTTGCAGTGGGTGCGACATAAACAGGGTGGGTGGACGGATGAAGCGTGAAAGGGGACGAGTGGGCTGAACGCAGCACGCGAACTGTAGGGAAGAAACGGGGGAGTAAACGACACACACTGCGAAAGGAAGAGCCAATGAGCATCCAGTACAGTAGCTCACGTTGTTGCGAAGGACACCAATAGGGTGTTGTTTTCGGGAGCAATGGATCGTCGCACGAAGTCGCCTGGCACCTGGACAATGTTCGTCCCGTCAAGCATTGTTTCTGCCTCATTCCTCGCAAAGGATTTCGTGAATCTCGCGGCCCGGTTGCAAAACATGCCCAATTCCTTGTCTGCCCAGTTCAGGATAAAATCTTCCGCCTTTTCCCCGTTAATAGCCACCACCTGGGACGTCACATGAAGCATTGAAAACAAATTTGTAGGTTGGGTGTGTAAAGCTCACTAGAAGGACGCACTCAAACTAACCAGCTGCTTGAATGGCATAGACATTGACTTCCACTTAATTCCGTAACATACCCGTCGGCCCTCGTAAATGTCGAAGTCAAAATTATGCAAAACCTTCGCGACATGTCGCATACCCTTGGGAATGACATCTGATGACCAGAGGGAACAAATAAGACAGAAATTACAGCGCTTTTGGATGCAAGTAAAGTATTTCACAGGGGAATATCATTGAACAGGTGCTACAACAGAGAAGAGCGTTTCTAACACTCGCATAACGCATAACAGAAAGAGTGTCAAATACTTACATCGGCGTGGTGCAACGCGAATGATCTGCTTCCCGTCTTCCACAACAACCATGAGTGGCAACGGCAAGTCGTAAGTCCCAAGGAAACAATTCAGTACGAACATGCTGTGCCCATCGTTGAGCGCCAGGGTCGCTGTGTACGCCGCCATGTGCGCGTCCACCAGCCGAGAGTACTTCCCCTTCTCGCCGTTCGCAACGATCTTTCTCAGCTCCGCGACAATATCGATGCTGCTCGGCAGGTTGGTCTGGTCCGGCGAGTCAACGGCGATGTGCTTGTACACGTAGTGATTGTCAAACGCGTTCGCGATCGACAGCAGGCCCCCACGTCGCACTTCTGCCTGGCAGATACAAACAGGGAAAATCGAGGCCATCATAAGTTCTCAAAATCATCCGGTCAGGAAAGCTCGAGTTTGAGAAGCACCTTTAAAAGAAAGCGGGGCATGATGCTTCTAACGTGGATGGAAGAGAACTCTAGAAAACGCAGCCGCGGCGGTAGTGCGAGCGAAAGCTCTACTGGTAGTAGTACCTGAACAGAAATGTCGAGTAGCAAGCCTGGAAGAGAGAGGGGGCTGCGACCATTTCCCTCCGGTCTTGTTCCCCTGTTTCTCCACACTCCGCGTTAGCTCCGCCGCCAGCGCAGCACACGGATCGGGCGCGGACCCAGACACGATCGAAGGGTCCACTGGCGCGTCGTCGCACGTTTCGGCAGGAGCTGGCGCGGGCGCCGCCGCAGGAGCCGCCGCCGGGGCTGGCGTCGGAGCTGGCGTCGGGGCTGCGGCTGAAACTGGCGGGGGCGAGAGCGGCGGATCCGTCTCCGTGCCAGCAGCGACGGTACCGGCGGCAGGCCCCGTCGCTCTGGCGGACTCCGCGGCGGTGAGCACGGCCTCCGCTGCGCGTTGCTCCGGGATGAAGGGGACGAGGCCGCCGTTCCAGATCCAGAGGCGGGCGGACGCGGTGGAAGGCGCTTGAAGCAGCAACGCTGCGAGGACGAGCACGGGGAGAAGGCCCGCGGCGCCGGCCATTGCGTTGCACTGCGGCAGATGATGCGGCTCGGGGGACTGGGTTGGCTTTAGGTGGTATTAGTACCGGTGACTCCGAGTCGAAACCTACTAACGATGGCAACGCAGGCTAGTGGTAATTGCTGGTCAGTCTGAGACTGCAGGAATGAAGTAAGCAGTTGAAAGCCGAGAGTGGGTAGATATACCCGCTTGGGAGAGCAAGGGGCGACTTTGGAACTTCGGCGCGACACGATGTCCGCTATCCTGCATGTAATGCGACATCGGCGAAAGTACGAGTCTGACTCGATAAATGGTGCGTGTCCTGTACGACGATGGCCCTGCACATGCAGTAGCAGGATACGATGTCCGAACCTGACCTGAACTCGGAGTTGAAGAAAGGACTCCATGTGAACCTGATGGCGACGGTTCGTTCCACGCCAGACCCAATGCCCTGCTACAGGCCTGCGACTGACCGTGCCCTGCGACACCCATGCCCTACAACCGGCGTACTACAGATTGAAAGGGCAATCCCATCGACTTGTGGCGAAACGGCAGCAAAGACGTAGCGATGAGCCCACATCACTTCTGGTGTGATGAAGCCTACATCACAGGGTGGCTAAAATGTTCTACTACAACACTACGAGTCGTGGACGTAGCGATTCTAGTGGGATAACACCTTCACCATGACCTAATTGGACCTACGCAGACACATACGATGTCAAACAAGACTCGACGTTCAACGTCGTATGGGTTGCGTTGGTGCTGGAAACTCGATATGAGCTGACTGATCTCCATGCATGATCTCCCCATCTGTAATTGGTTTTTCTCATAACGCATATCCGTATGTGTGTTACAATTACGACTAGACCAATTATTAACTTAAAACGGTATACTGTATGTGGTGCTTTGTTCTGCGCTGGCAGAAATTGTATCGTTCTGCGGTGGCAGAAATTGTCTTGTTCTGCGCTGGCAGAAATTGTATCGTTCTGCGGTGGCAGAAATTGTCTTGTTCTGCGCTGGCAGAAATTTCATCTCTGCGCTAGCATCCGTCCCTTTCACAGCTGCCAACTCAATTTCTGCGCTCTTTTCTTGGTTCTTGTTTTCTGGTTCCTCTCGACTCGACAAGCACACCTGCTCTGCTCTTATTCCTCTTCCTTCCCCCCACCCCAATTTCTCGCCAGTTCTCCCACTCAGCCAGGCCTCTGGATAGGATTTGGGGCACTCTTACTCGCAAGGCCAGTTCGCTGAAGTTGGTCTTTCAGTAAGGTTGGGTCAGCCATGTCAGTCTTTTTTATCAGTGTCAGCTGGAAAGGTACTCTTGCTCATCAGTGTGCACATTGTTTTCACCCTTTCATGTTTAGACTTAAGCGTGGATTACGTATTAAAGATGGCACTAACTAACAGAGCAACTAAAGCACCAGTGCCTGGTTCTAACAGAATAAGCTTAGCAGTGAGCATTAGTTAATACGGTATAGGAACTCTTGAGCAGGGCGGCGCTTCTTGCCAGCATTGAACATTGCTACCGTATGCATGAGCCCTGCGAGTGAAACTCGACTTAGGTTGCTGCCGCCACTTCTGCCGTGCCGAACACGAACCAGATTTCAGCTTCTTGGCAGCACAATTGTGAGCAGCAGCGGTATTCTCCATTACATGTGTCAAATCATAATGTTCTGTAGGCTGTAGTGGAGTAGCCCATATGGGGTACACATTTCTAGGGTTGCATATTTGTACCACATTCCATTCCTTAGTGCATCATTCTCGTTTCAGTTTTCTCATGGTATCGAGCAGGTTCCCTCGTGGGAACTGTGCCTAGGGCCCACCAAGTCGAAAGTTTTTTTTTTTTCCTGCCCGGAGCGCGCTCAGCCCGAGTCGCGCTCCCCTCTTTGACTTCGTCGAGCCGCCCTAGCGGCCAAGTAGCGCCGCCTTAGCGGCCCCTGATTCCTACGGCCCCGGCCCCGTCGCCCTACCTGCGCCTCGGCCCCGTCGCCCTACGTGCGACCCCGGCCCCGTCGCCCCACCTGCGACCCTGGCCCCGTCGCCATACCTGCGGCCCCAGTCATAGCCCCGTCGCCCTACTTGTGCCCCGGCCTCGGCCCCGTCGCCCTGCTTGCGACCCCGGCCCCGTCGCCCCACCTCCGACCCCGGCCCCGTCGCCCTACCTGCGCCTCGGCCCCGGCCCCGTCGCCCTACCTGCGCCCCGGCCCCGTCGCCCTACCTGCGTACCGGCCCCGTCGCCCTACCTTCGACCCGGCCCCGTCGCCCTACCTACGGCCCGACCCCGCCGCCCTACCTGCGGCCCAGCCGCCCTACTTGCGGCCCACCCGCCCTACCTGCGGCCCCACCGCCCTCACCTGCGGTCCCCGCCGCCATTATCTGCGGTCCCCTCCGCCCTTATTTGCGGTCCCCGCCGCCCTCACTTGCGGCCCTGCCGCCTTCCCTGCGGCCTCGTCATCTACTGCAGCGCCGCCCGCCACCCGAGCCGCCCGAGCCGCCTCACCTAGCCGAGCAGCCGACCGCCGCGCCAGCGTACAGCAGAACAGCCGAGCCGCCCAGCAGCTGAGCAGCCGGACAGCCGAGCAGCCGAGCCGCCCAGCAGCCGAGCCGACCTGCAGCCGAGCCGCCCAGCAGCCGAGCCGCCCAGCAGCCGAGCCGCCCAGCAGCCGAGCCGCCGTGCAGCCGAGCCACCGAGCCGCCCTACCTCCAAGCCGCTCGAGCAGCCCCGTCCGGTAAGCACAGCGCCTCTGTCACTGCACTGCCCTTTCCCTACTGTGTGCGCTGCTAATCTACTGTTGTCATGGCTACCCCTAGTGTCCTCACTTTTGACGCCGAGGGTCGAGCCATTGACTTTCACGTCTGGGTAGATGACCTGCAGCAGTTCTTACAGTGCGGTAGGGCAGACGGTCTCTCCCTCTTTGACCTCACCTCTGGTGCCTCTCCTGCTCCTGCTGCTGATGCTGACGCCACTGTTCGCTCACAATGGGCCACGCGCGATGCTGCTGCACGTCTTGTTGTGCGTCGCCACCTCCCTACCTCTGAGCGTGCGCACTTTAGTCAGTACAAGAGTGCTCAGACCTTGTACGAGGCTGTAGTTGCACGCTACTCCTCCCCTGCCACTGCTGCACTGAGCCGTCTCATGCTACCGTACCTCTTCCCTGACCTTGCTGCCTTTCCCACATTCGCTGACCTCATTACGCACCTCCGCACTAGTGACAATCGCTACCGCGCTGCGCTTCCTGCTGACTTCTGCGCCAAGAACCCCCCCCCCATGTACATCACTCTCTACTACATAGTCACTCGCCTCCCTGACTCCCTTCGCGTAGTCAGGGACCACTTCCTCTCAGTCTGTCCCACCACTCTCACTGTTGACCTCCTCGAGAAGTCCCTCCTAGCGGCCGAGAAGAGCATAGTCGCTGTATGGGCCTCTCGTGGTGACCCGCGCACCCCCATCTTTGAGGGGTGTTCCCCCTCCCCCCTTCTGCCCTCTGTTGCCTCTGCTGCTGCGGCCGACCTCCTTGGTCTTGAGTTGGTCAGTGCGGCGTCCGCCCCTAGCGAAAGACGCCGCTCTGGCAAGGGCAAGGGGGGCAGGGGCACTGGAGGAGCGAGCGAGGGCGGTGGAGGAGGAGGTGGAGGCGGCGGGGGGAGTGGGGGTGGCGGTGGGAGTGGAGGTGGGGGTGGAGGTGTCGGTGGCGGCAGTGGAGGCAGAGGCGGCGGCGGCGGTGGCGGTGGGAGCGGAGGTGGCGGAGGTGGTGGCGATGGAGGAGGCGGCGGAGGCGGCGGTAGTAGCGGAGGCGGCGGAGGCGGCGGAGGCGGCGGGGGTGGCGGTGGAGCTGGTCGCGGGTCTACGCAGAGGAGTGGCTCCGGTGGTGGTCCGCGCCAGCAGCAGTAGCGCGGTCAAGAGACCCTGTCCCCTCAGCACCTCCGTAAGTTGTACACTGCACGCCAGCAGGGTGGGGGTTTTGGTCCGTGCGCCTACGTCCTGCACACCGGCGACCGTGCGGGTGAGCAGTGTGGGGGTGCGCACCCCACCCAGCGCAGATTTGGCCGCCTGACGGACGCATGGCGTCACCAGTTCCCGGAGGCCACAGAGATCCCTCGCTGGGGCGAGCTGTCTAGGGCGGAAGTTGCCATCTTTGATCTTGATTTTGATGCTATCCTTTCTGCCATGTATGCCGTGTCTATTAGTGATGAGGGTGACTGTTACCGGTGTTTCCCGCCCGACCCGGACATTGAGACTGCTACTCTAGGTACTGGTGAGGCTGCTGCTCTAGGTGCCAGTGAGGCTGCTGCTCTAGGTGCAAGTGCGTCTGCGTCCTCAGGTGCTGGTGCGTCAGCGCTCGCAGGTACTGCGTCGGCTTCGGCCTCCCTCACCTTCACACTTGACTCAGGGGCTTCTCGCTCCTTCTTTCGAGACCGCACCACACTCACGCCGCTTGGTCGGCTGGTTGCAGTCTCCCTGGCTGACCCCTCTGGGGATCCTGTCCTTTCTCACTTCTTCACTGTCCTCCCGTGTCCGGCGACCCCCTCTGGCACCTTGTCTGGTCTTTACCTCCCCTCGTTCTCTACGAACTTGGTGAGTGGTGCTGACCTACAGGATGCGGGGGTTCACCAGTTTACTCCTGCGAGTCAGCGGGTGACCCACTGCTCGGACGCTCGCACAGGCCGGCACCTGGCCACGTTTACGCGTCGGCCGGGGTCGAGCCTGTACACCCTGACCACTGAGTCTCCTCCTGTCCCTGCGTCTGGTCAGGTAGCTGCGTCGAATCAGGTGTTTGCTGCAGCGTCCAGGTCTGGTCCTGAGTCTGCCCTCTGCTCGTATCGCCTCCTGTCTCACGAGACTCTCCTCTGGCACCACCGCCTTGGTCACCCCTCCCTGCCTCGTCTCCGAGGCATGGCCTCCCGTGTCCTTGTCTCTGGTCTTCCCCGGTCCCTCCCTCCCCATCCTCCGGGGCCTGGCCCCACCTGCGTCCCCTCTGTCGAGGGGCGGCTGCGGGCTGCCCCTCACTCCTCTCAGTTTCCCCCAACAGAGGCCCCGCTGCAGACGCTTCACATGGACGTGTGGGGGCCGGCCCGCGTCCGTGGACAGGGTCACGAGCGCTACTTCCTGCTGGTGGTTGACGACTATTCGCGTTACACCACAGTCTTCCCCTTGCGCAGCAAGGGTGATGTCACTGAGGTGTTGATCGACTGGATCCGCGCAGCTCGTCTCCAGCTCAGGAGGAGCTTCGGCTCGGACTTACTTGTTCTGCGTCTGCACTCTGACCGAGGCGGGGAGTTCTCCTCTGGCCTTCTGCGAGCCTACTGTCGTGCGCGAGGCATCCGCCAGACCTTTACGCTTCCGGACTCTCCACAGCAAAATGGGATTCCTGAGCGCCGCATTGGCATGGTCATGGACGTCGCCCGTACATCCATGATGCATGCGGCTGCCCCCCATTTTCTGTGGCCGTTTGCGGTTCAGTACGCGGCGCATCAGATCAACCTTCACCCCAGGGTCTCCATGCCGCAGACCTCCCCAGCTTTGCTGTGGACGGGGAAGGTAGGCGATGCGTCTGCGTTCCGTGTCTGGGGATCTCGGGCGTTTGTCCCCGACTTGTCTGCAGACAAACTGTCCCCTCGTGCTGCTCCTTGAGTCTTCCTTGGCTTCCCCCCTAACGCGCCAGGGTGACAGTTCTACCACCCCACCTCTCGTCGTTTTCTGTCCTCCCAGGACGTCACGTTTGACGAGTCGGTCCCCTACTACTGCCTCTTCCCCTACCGCACTCCTTCCCTCCCCCCGCCACCGCTCTTCCTTGTGCCAGGTCCCCCCCCGGTAGACCCCATCCCCCCTCAGGGTCCTGCCCCTTCAGGTGTGTCCCAGGTAGACGCAGTCGAGCCTGTCGAGGTTACTGGTGACTCTGGTGCTGCTACGGGTGCTGAGCCTGGGGGTGCTGACTCTGGGGGTACTGAGCGTGTGAGTGCTACGCCTGGGGGTGCTGGGCCTTCGGGTGGTACTACTGGGGGTGTTGAGCCTGGGGGTGCTGAGACTGGGGGTGTTGGGCCTGGGGGTGCTACGCCTGGGGGTGCTGGGCCTGGGGGTGCTACGCCTGGGGGTGCTGAGCCTGGGGGTGCCACGTCTGGAGCTGCTGAGCCTGGGGGTGCGGAGCCGGCGGCCGCTGGGCCTGCTTGTGTGGCGTCTGGCGGTGCTGGGCCTGCAGGTACTCCGGGTGCTTCGTCTCGGCGGGAGCCACTCTCTTCACAGGAGCTGCGCGAGTGGTTTGCCCGGCGCAGGAGGCGTTCTGCTGGTGCTGGTGCTTCTTCGGATGCTGAGGGTGCTAGTGCCGCCGGTCCCGGAGGTGCTCGTACTTGGAGTGTTGGAGCTGCTGGGCCTGCGGTTACGACTGGAGCTGGAGCTACTGAGAGTGTTGGCGCTGAGGCTACTACTGTCAGTCCTCGCGGCGGTCGTGCTGCTGGTGCTGCTGGAGGTACTGCAACTGGAGGTACTGTTGGCGCTGGTGCTGCCGCTGGGGGTGCTGGTGCTGTCCCTGGTGTGTCTGGAGTTGCCGCGCGGCCTCGGCCGTACTTCGTTCCGCTTCTTCAGCAGGTTCTTGGTCTCCCGCCTTCTACTAGTCCTCCTCCTCCCTTAGAGTGTCCACCGCCTGACCAGTCACAGCTACAGTTACTGCCGGCCTCCCCACTGCCTGCTCCGTCTCCCTACACTGGTCCTACTGGAGGTCTTGCTAAGCGTCGTGAGCCTGCGTCTCACCCTGCGTCGCCTGTCCGTGCTGCTCGCACTAGTGGTTGCGGTTCGCGTCAGCGTCCTCCTCCTGTCCCTGGCACGCACCGGATGTCTCTGCGTCCGTCCACTGCTCCTCTGCGTGCCCCTTTGCCTTCTCCTCCTTAATCCTCTCTTCCTACTCTTGCCGACCCGGAGTCGGACTCTCTTCGTGCTGCCACTCCTACTGTCACGCGTCTCCTTGCTACTGTCATCAGTGACCCTTCTTTTGAGTCCACAGCTGCGTCTGCCCTAGTTGCTGAGCTCGTCGACTTTGCTGCTCGCTGTCGTCTAGACTACGCTGCTAGTCTTGTCGCTGAGTCTGAGTCTGTCTGTCCTCCGTCCGTCGGGGGTGAGTGTGCCCTTGGCACGGACGTCCTTGAGGACAGGCAGGAGGAGTTCGAGTGTCTGAGTGCTGCTTCACCTCATCTCGTGTCCGTACTGCTTACCCCTGAGGGAGACCTGGATGCACTTGACATCCCGACTCCGCGCTCTTACGCGGAGGTCGTAGAGGGTCCCTACTCCTCTCAGTGGCAGGCAGCTATGGATGCAGAGATGGCTTCCTAGAAGTCCACAGGCACCTACGTTGACGCGGTTCCCCCACCTGGGGCGAACATCGTCAGTGGCATGTGGATCTTCAGGGTAAAGCGGCCGCCAGGTTCTCCACCTTTCTTCAAGGCGCGGTACGTGACTCGTGGCTTCAATCAGCGGCAGGGAGTTGACTACTTTCAGACCTTCTCTTCCACCCCGAAGATGACCAATCTTCGGGTGCTGCTGCACATAGCCGCTCAGCGCGACTACGAGCTTCACTCTCTTGACTTCAGCACTGCTTTTTTGCAAGGTAGCCTCCACGAGGAGATCAGGCTGCGCCGCCCACCTGGCTTCACTGGGACTTTTCCTCCTGGCACCCAGTGGAGCCTCCGGCGGCCAGTCTACGGTCTCCGCCAGGCACCGCGTGAGTGGCACGACACACTGAGGACTACGCTTGCGGCTCTTGGGTTTGCTCCCTCTACTGCCGACCCGTCGCTGTTTCTGCGCACCGACACCTCTTTGCCGCCGTTCTACATCCTCGTGTACGTCGACGACTTGGTCTTTGCCACTACTGACACTGCTGGACTCGCCCACGTGAAGTCCGAGCTGCAGAAGAGACACACGTGCACAGACGTGGGTGAACTGCGCAACTACCTTGGCTTGCAGATCACCCGGGACAGAGCACGTCGCACCATTACCCTGACTCAGTCACACATGGTGCAACAGGTCCTTTAGCGCTTCGGCTTCACGTACTCCTCGCCTCAGGCCACTCCTCTGCCTACTCGCCACTCGCTCTCAGCTCTGCCTTCGGATGAGTCCGTAGAGTCGAGTGGCCCGTACCCAGAGCTTGTTGGCTGCCTTATGTACCTAATGACCTGCACACGACCTGACCTTGCATACCCTCTTAGCATTCTTGCACGCTATGTTGCTTCTGGGAGACACAGACCGGAGCACATGGCTGCAGCGAAGAGGGTGTTGCGCTACTTGTGCAGTACGTCGGGCATGGGGCTAGTGCTTGGAGGGCAGAGTCCAGTGGTCCTCACTGGGCACGCGGACGCTTCTTGGGCTGACGACCAGGCTACACAGCGGTCGTCACAGGGTTACACCTTCAGCCTTGGTTCCGGCTCTGTTTTGTGGAGGGCTACTCGCTTGTCTTCCGTTCTCGGCTCCAGTTGTGAGGCTGAGATCTACGCCGGAGCCATGGCTGCTCAGGAGCTTCGCTGGCTCACCTACCTGCTGACTTACCTCGGAGAGCCGCCTTGTTCTCCTCCAGTGGTGTACGTAGACAACAAGGCCATGCTGGCCTTGTGTTCGGAGCAGCGCTTGGAGCACAGAACGAAGCACATTGCTCTCCGCTACTTTCTTGCTCGTGAGCTGCAGCAGCGTGGTCAGTTGCGACTTGCGTACGTGGCCTCTGAGGCCAACACTGCTGATATCTTCACTAAGGCACTTGCGCCTTGTGAACATCAGCGCTTCTGTACTCAGCTTGGTCTTGTGCCTGCCTTGCCTCACTTGCTCACTTCTTGACCTTGCTTGTACTGTCACATATATATACTCCTGCTCTTGCTTGTTTAGCCTTTTATATATATATGTGCTCCTGCATGTGAACTGGCCTTCTGGCCTTGAACTTGTGCTCGGAATGTGTGGTGACTTTGTGATCCACCCTGAGCTTTGCATTGTTCTGCTTGACTGGTCTTGTGACCCCTTGTTCTCCCCCACTTTGCCTATGGGGGTGTGTCAAATCATAATGTTCTGTAGGTTGTAGTGGAGTGGCCCATATGGGGTACACATTTCTAGGATTGCATATTTGTACCACATTCCAGGCATCATTCTCGTTTCAGTTTTCTCAACATGTGTTGTGCTTTTCGTGGTGTCAGTTCAGGCGTCGTGGTGCACGTCACGCCCCGCTTCAGCCAACGCGGTCTCAGCCTTAGTAGAGGCGACGACGGGCTCTGGTTCAAGCAGTCGCTTAGAAGGCACTGTTAAAAAGCGAAGGCCCTTTCATGAGGGTGAGTGCAGGACCTGACGACGAGCCTCGTCGTCATCCTCAGCGCTGGTGACAACAGCTATGACGAGGGACTTGGAGGTAGATGCTGGAGTTATGCTTATAATAGCAGCAGGAAGGCGTGGTCTGCAAACCCTAGACAAGACCACGAGGAGGAAAACTGGATTAATAAAATGAACTGATTGGGTTGGGGTTGGGTGAGAGCGGCTGGTCGGTGGGTGGGGGTCTGGTGGGGAGGGAGGAAGGGACCAAGCAGGACTCTCCTGGACGATGCACACCTGTGTGGCGCTGTGTGTCATCGCCAGGCAGGCAAAATGCATGTGGCTGTGGCGACGCGAGTGGTCTTGGCAACGCGCAATTCTGGTGACTCGGGCAAATCGCCGCTAATCGCGGCAGAAATCACGTCGGTGAATCACCCCCCCACACCCCCCCCCCCCCCCCCCCCCCCCCCCCCCCCCTTAAAAAATCGCATCAGGGCGGTACCCAACACTACTCGTTGTCATCAGGGCGAGTATACCAGGTCGGTCTGAAATATCAGTGATACACAAAAAATCACTTTTTATTGTTAGGGCGCCCTAAAATACAACTCTGTAAAATCAGGGTGAACACCTAAACCCACCCTTATAGTAAGGGCCATAAGGGTGATTTACCCTGATATCAAGAGGCCTGCACCCAGCCGTCGCTCTTGCTCCTATCCCGCCGTATCCTCTCCCTCACTACCCACCTTCACCTCTCCTATTCACCTTACAGTCACTCAGCCCCAACCCGCGATCTCCTCTTCCTTACCTCCCCTCCGTCGCCTCTCCCTCCTCCCCGATGTCGCCTCTCCCTCCTCCCCGCCGTCGCCTCTCCCTCCTCCCCGCCGTCGCCTCTCCCTCCTCCCCGCCGTCGCCTCTCCCTCCTCCCCGCCGTCGACTCTCCCTCCTCCCCGCCGTCGCCTCTCCCTCCTCCCCGCCGTCGCCTCTCCCTCCTCCCCGCCGTCGCCTCTCCCTCCTCCCCGCCGTCGCCTCTCCCTCCTCCCCGCCGTCGCCGCTCCATCCTCCCTGCCGTCGCCTCTCCTTCCTCCCCGCCGTCGCCTCTCCCTCCTCCCCGCCGTCGCCTCTCCCTCTTCCCCGCCGTCGCCTCTCCCCCCTCCCCGCCGTCGCCTCTCCCTCCTCCCCGCCATCGCCTCTCCCTCCTCCCCGCCGTCGCCTCTCCCCCCTCCCCGCCGTCGCCTCTCCCTCCTCCTCGCCGTCGCCTCTCCCTCCTCCCCGCCGTCGCCTCTCCCTCCTCCCCGCCGTCGCCTCTCCCTCCTCCCCGCCGTCGCCTCTCCCTCCTCCCCGCCGTCGCCTCTCCCTCCTCCCCGCCGTCGCCTCTCCCTCCTCCCCGCCGTCGCCTCTCCCTCCTCCCCGCCGTCGCCGCTCCTTCCTCCCCGCCGTCGCCGCTCCTTCCTCCCCGCCGTCGCCGCTCCTTCCTCCCCGCCGTCGCCTCTCCCTCCTCCCCGCCGTCCCCTCTCCCTCCTCGTGGTTGCCTCTCCCTCCTCCCCGCCGTCGCCGCTCCCCCCTGAGAGCGTGGGAGCGCGTGAGAGAACGTGGGAGTTTGCGTGTGAATTTCTGTTGCGCTTACTTTGTTTTTCAGCTGCATTCTCTGATTTTGTTTTCTTGTGCAACTAATGCAAGTTGTATTCTCTGGTTTTGTTCTTGTTTGTGCAGGGAGTGAGTTGCATTCGCTGATTTTCCTTTCCTGTGCAAGGAGTACAAGCTGCAGCCTTTGTTTCTTGTGGAGAAAAGAGATGGGGAGAAGGGAGATGAGGGAAATGAGGGAGGGAGGGAGGGAGGGAGGGGAACGGGGGACAAGATAGAGATAATTAATTTATACAAGGCTGAAATTCATTCATTATGCTTGCATGCTTATTACAATAGCTGTATGTTTTTGCGTTGTGTGTGTCTGTATATGTGTGAGCGTGTATGTGTGTGATTGCGTACATGTGCATACGTGTGTTGTGCGTGCTTCAGGGTGTGGTGCTAAGTGCCTCGTGAATGGAACTCGGATTGTGATCGTCGGTGGGGCAGCTTTGCTAGCCTCTTCCGTACCATATCAATCTCAGTTGCAGCACTGATGCATTTAGCATCCGCTTTGAAACATTCTTAAACGTTGTCTTCTGCTTTTATAATCATTTATGTGTTATCGTCTGTGCTTGTTTCGGGGGTGTGGTGCTAAGTGTATCGTGTATGCAACTGGGATTGTGATCGTCGGTGGGGCAGCTTTGCTCGCCTCTTCCGTACCATATCAGTCTCAGTTGTTGCATTGATGCATTTACTATCCCCTTCAAAACATGTACGACGGTTCTTGTACACCATCGTTTTTGTGGTCATTTGTGTATGTGTGTTTCTTGGTGGTACTGTAGTATTTTTTGTGTTGTCCTTTGTGTTCGTGTGTCATTCGGTACCATATCATCTTTAGTGCTAGAACAATTCTCCAATTGTTCCATTCGTCGTACTTATCGACGATTATGGAATGATTGGAAACATTTGTTTTCACATTTTTGGGGAAGCTATGTGAACAGTTATTTCTTTCAAAATTTATAAGAGAAATTCACTGTTCACATCAGCCAACCGAAAAGTGAAAACGAATGTATAAGGTTGCTACGCAACCCAAAAACATGTTGGCGCTGCCCTTCTATAGTTCTTGGTCGCCGCATCAGTGACTGGAACGGTCACGCATTTTTCGCATCAACTTCGCCCTACTCTGAGTTGCTTGGATAACCCCAATTCGGCTCGCGAAAGTAGAGATTTGATTGAGGCATTATGTGTGACATAGGTACCTTGGCCCAGTTCGGCAGCCAAGGAAGAAGGGCGGAAGAAAAATTGCTTCCCCGTGGCTGCCGAACTGGGCCCTTGTTTTGCTTCAAGGAACATGAGATTCTCGAGGTTTGAAGGCCCAGTTCGGCAGCCAGGGGAAAGAAAAATGCTAGGATGATTAGGAGATAGGTGAGGCCTGCATCAACCCAGGGTCAACGAATTTTGACCCTGGTTTGACCGCACCGCGGACAGCCTGCGCCATGGGGGAGCCGGCGCAAGTTGGAGGGGAGAGATAGGAAAAAACGCCGCAGGCCGAGGCACATTTGCCCTCAAATAAGAATGTCCCAGAGCACTGTAGGAAATCGGAAATTCTCGCCCTAAGAAAAAGTCCCATGCACATTTGCCCTCCAGTAGGGTCCTTTTGTGAAGTAACCCTTTATCTCGTATGGTGCAATGTTGTCCCGTAAACAGTGATTCTTGTGGAATCAAAAAGTTGATTCTTCTGTTTTCAAAGAATCACTTTCTTCTTCCGTCGCACTAGGGCGGAAGCTTTCCGCCAAGGGGGGGGGGGGGGGGGGGGGGGGGGGAGAACAGGGATTGAAGACGGCGCGGAATAAATTTTCGATGGTGTTCGCGTCGCTGCTGTAAAACACATGTGTTTTACCCTACAACCCGCACTGTAGAGCCCTCAACAATGCGATTGAAAGCTTCATTCAAACTAGAAATTTCTGTCTTTCTTCCGTGGCTCATGAACTGGCCCGAAGTGTCAGAATATAATGCTTCTCTAGTCTGTAGTGGCGTACTCAATAGTGAGTATAACCCATTTAGGGCTTGCTATTTGTACCTCCCTCTTTTCTAGTCAAACCCTCTCTTGCCTATTCTCTCTTGCCTACCTTCCTAAACCCTAGCTATGGCTCCTTCCTTCTAACTACCCTTTCTAACACGAAGTCGTGACAATCTGTAGAAATATTTGCACGACGCGGCGTGTTTCACATTTTTCTCAATCCTGTGGACTAGACTCGCACCGCCCTCTGTGAAGAAATGAGGAATGAATGAACTAGCAAGCAGGTGGGTACAAGTAGGAAAACCTAGAAGTGTTGTACCCCATATTGTCTACCCCACTACAGCCTACACAGACCATAGCATAAGAGTTTGACACACCCCCATAGGCAAAGTGGGGGAGAACAAGAGGTCACAAGACCAATCAAGCAAAGCAAAGCAAGCTCAGGGTGGATCACAACGTAAACACACAGTCCGAGCACAAGAGCAAGGCCTTAACGCCAGTTCACATGCAAGATCATATATATGAAGGTAAACAAGCAAGTGCAGGTATAGAAAGATCACAATACAAGCAAGGTCAAGAAGTGAGCAAGTGAGGCCAAGTAGGCACAAGACCTAACATCGTACAGAAGCGCTGATGATCACAAGGCGGAAGTGCCTTGGTAAAGATATCAGCAGTGTTGGCCTCAGAGGCCACGTAAGCAAGGCGCAGCTGACCACGCTGCTGCAGCTCACGAGCAAGGAAGTAGCGAAGAGCAATGTGCTTTCTTTTGTGCTCCAGTCTGTGCTCCCGACACAAGGCCAGCATAGCCTTGTTGTCTACGTACAGAATTGGAGGAGAACGAGGCGGCTCTCCTAGGTCAGTCACCAGGTAGGTGAGCCAGCGTAGCTCCTATGCAGCCATGGCCCCCACGTAGATCTCAACCTCACAGCTAGAGCCGAGAACAGAAGTCGAGCTGGTAGACCGCCACAAAACAGAGCCGGAGCCAAGGCTGAAGGTGTAACCCTGTGACGACCGCTCCGTAGCCTGGTCGTTAGCCCAAGAAGCGTCTGCGTGACCTGTGAGGACCACTTGACGTCGCCCTCCAAGCACTAGCCCCATGCCCGACGTACTGCACAAGTAGCACAACACCCTCTTTGCTGCAGCTATGTGCTCTGGTCGGTGTCTCCCAGGAGCAACATAACGTGCCAAGATGATAAGAGGGTATGCTAGGTCAGGTCGTGTGCAGGTCATCAGGTACATGAGGCAGCCAACAAGCTCTGGGTATGGGCCACTCGGCTCTACGGACTCACTCGAAGGCAGAGCTGAGAGCGAGTGGCGAGTAGACAGAGGAGTGGCCTGAGGCGAGGAGTATGTGAAGTCAAAGCGCTGAAGGACCTGCTGCACCATGTGTGACTGAGTCAGGGTAATGGTGCAATGTGCTCTGTCCTGGGTGATCTGCAAGCCAAGGTAGCTGCGCAGTTCACCCAGGTCTGTGCACGTGTGTCTCTTCTGCAGCTCGGACTTCACGTGGGCGAGTCCAGCAGTGTCAGCAGTAGCAAAGACCAAGTCGTCGACGTACACGAGGATGAAGAACGACGGCAAAGAGGTGTCGGTGTGTAGAAACAGCGACGGGTCGGCAGTAGAAGGAGCAAACCCAAGAGCCGCAAGTGTAGTCCTCAGTGTGTCGTGCCACTCACGGGGCGCCTGACGGAGACCGTAGACTGGCCGCCGGAGGTTCCACTCAGTACCAGGAGGAAACGACCCAGTGAAGCCAGGTGGGCGACGCAGCTAATCTCCTGGTGCAGGCTGCCCTGCAGGAAAGCTGTGCTGAAGTCAAGAGAGTGAAGCTCGTAGTCGCGCTGAGTGGCTATGTGCAGCAGCCCTAGAAGAGTGGTCATCTTCGGGGTGGGAGAGAAGGTCTGAAAGTAGTCAACTCCCTGCCGCTTTCTAAAGCCTCGAGCCACGTAACGCACCTTGAAGACAGACGGAGAACCAGGCGGCAGCTTCACCCTGAAAATCCACATGCCACTGACGATGTTCGCCCCAGGTGGGGGAACCTCGTCGACGTAGGTGCCTGTGGACTTCCAGGAAGCCATCTCTGCGTCCATGGCTGACTGCCACTGAGAGGAGTAGGGACCCTCGATCGCCTCAGCGTACGATCGAGGAGTTGAGATGTCTGGTGCATCCGGGTCTCCCTCAAGGGCAATCAGCGTGGACACGAGATGAGGCAAAGTAGCAGCAAAACACTGGAACTCCTCCTGCCTGTCCTCAAGGACGTCCGTGCTAAGAGCACACTCACCCCCGACGGACTGAGGACAGACAGACTCAGAATCAGCAACAAGACTCACAGAGTAGTCTAGACGACAGCGAGCAGCAAAGTCGAGAAGCTCAACAACTAAGGCAAACGCAACAGTGGACTCAAAGAAAGGGTCATTGACAAAAGTAGCCAGGAGACGCGTGATAGTAGGACTGGTAGCACGACGAGCGTCAGACTCCGGGTCTGCAAAGACAGGAAGAGAGGACTCTTGAGGAGACGGCAACTGGACACGCAGAGGAGCAATGGAAGGACGCAGTGCCATCCGGTGTGTGCCTGAGACCGCAGGAGGACGTGGACGCAGAGCACAACTACTAGTGCGAGCAGCACGAGACGCAGGCTCACGACGCTCAGCAAGACCTCCAGTAGGACCAGTGTAGGGAGAAGCAGCAGGCAAGGGGGAGGTGGGTTGTAACTGTGACCGCGACTGGACAGGCTGTGGACACGCTAAGGGAGGAGCAGGACCAGTAGAAGGCGGAAGACCAAGAACCTTCAGAAGGAGCGGAACGAAGTACAGCCGCGGCCGCGCAGCACCTTCAGAACCAGCAGAGACAGCACGAGTACCCCCAGCGGCACCTCCAGCTCCAATTGTGCCAACTCCAGCGCCCTCAGAAGCACCAGCGCCAGCAGCGCCTCCAGCAGCTCCAGCCCCAGCAGCTCCAACTCCAGTAGGACCACTAGCTCCAGTACCTCCAGCACCGCCAGAAGCTCCAGCAGTACCTCCAGCAGGACCAGCTCTAGCAGCCCCAGCAGCACCCCCAGTCCCAGCAGCTCTAGTACCGACAGTACGAGCACCTCCAGGACCAACAGCAACAGTAGTGCCACCAGCTCCAGCAGCACAGCTCCAGTGCGGGCAAACCACTCACGCAGCTCCTGCAGAGAGATAAGCTCCCGCCTCGACGAAGCACCCCCAGAGGCCACACGAGCAGACCCAGCACCCCCAGGCTCTGCACCCCCAGGCTCTGTACCCCCATGCTCACCACCCTGGCGCGTCAGGGAGGAAGCCAAGGAAGACGCACGGAACAGCACGGGGGGACAACTTGTCCGCAGACAAGTCGCGGACAAACGCCCGAGATCCCCAGACCCAAAACGCAGACGCATCGCCAACCTTCCCCTTCCACCGCAAGGTGGGGGAGGTCTTTGGCAAGGAGACCCGGGGCTGAAGGTTGAGCTGATGCGCTGCGTACTGAACCGCAAACGGCCACAGAAAATGGGGAGCAGCCGCATGGATCATGGACGTACAAGCGACGTCCATGACCATGCCAATGCGGCGCTCAGCAATCCCATTTTGCTGTGGAGAGACCAGAAGCGTGAAGGTCTGACGGATGCTCTGTGCACGACAGAAGGCTCCCAGATGGGCAGAGGAAAACTCTCCGCCTTTGTTAGAGTGCAAACGCAGAACAGGAAAGTCCGAGCCGAAACTCTCTCTGAGCTGGGGATGAGCTGTGCGGATCCAGTCGATCAACACCTCAGTGACGTCACCCTTGCTGTGCAAGGGGAACACCGTGGTGTAACGCGAGTAGTCGTCAACCACCAACAGGAAGTAATGCTTGTGACCATGGCCACGGACGTGGGCGGGGCCCCACACGTTCATGTGAAGAGTCTGCAGGGGAGCCTCTGTCGGAGGAAACTGGGAAGAGTGAGGGGCGGCGCGCTGTCGCCCCTCGACGCAGGGAGCGCAGGTAGGGGCAGGCCCCGGAGGGAGGGGAGGGAGAGACCGGGGGAGACCACAGACAAGGACACGGGAGGCCATGCCTCGGAGATGAGGCAGGGAGGGGTGACCAAGGCGGTGGTGCAAAAGGAGAGTCTGGTGGGACAGGAGACGACACGAGCAGGGAGCAGACTCAGAACCAGACCTGGACGCTGCAGCAAACATCTGACTCGACGCAGCTACCTGACCAGACTCAGCAATCGGAGGAGACTCAGTAGTCAGTGTGTACAGGCTTGACCCCGGTTGACGAGTAAACGTGGCTAAGTGTCGGCCCGTACAAGCACACGTATAGTGGGTCACCCGCTGACTCGCAGGAGTGAACTGGTCAACCCCCGATCCTGTAGATCAGCACCACTCACCAAGTTTGTAGAGAACGAGGGGAGGTAGAGACCTGACATGGTGCCAGAGGGGGCTGCCGGACGCGGTAAGACAGTGGAGAAGCTAGCAAGGACAGGACCCCTAGAGGGTTCCGCCAGGGAGACCGCAACCGGCCGACTAAGCGGCGTAAGCGTGGTGCGGTCTCGAAAGAAGGAGCGGGAAGCACCCGAGTCAAGGGTGAAGGTGTGTAAGGCCTGAGCCGACGTGGTACCTGAGAGAGCAGACTCACCAGCACGTGGGGCAGCAAATGCACTAGCACCTACAGCAGCAGCCTCACCAGCACCTAGAGCAGCAGCCTCAATGCCCGGGTCAGGCGGAACACACAGGTAACAGTCACCCTTATCACTAGCAGACACAGCATACATGGCAGCAAGAATAGCATCATAGTCAAGATCAAAGATAGCAACCCCCGCCCTAGACAGCTCTCCCAAGCGAGGGATCTCAGCAAACAGTGCTGTCAGCATCAGCGGGCGGGGAAGGAGAGGCACCAGAGGTGAGATCGAACAGAGAGAGTCCGTCTACGCGATCGCACTGTAGGAAGAGCTGTAGGTTATCTACCCAGACCTGGAAGTCAACAGCACGACCCTCAGCATCAAAGGTAAAGGACACTGGGGGTAGCCATGACAGCAGGGAGTGCTCTCACTCGTCTGGGTGGGTAGGGTCGGGGCGCACCGGAAGGAACAGAGGCGGCAACCGCGGTAGTAGCTGCTCGACAGTGGCCTCGGCGGCTCGGCTGCTGGGCGGCTCGGCGGCTCGGCTGTTGGGCGGCTCGGCGGCTCGGCTGTTTGGCGGCTCGGCTGCTGGGCGGCTCGGCGGCTCGGCTGCGGGGCGGCTCGGCAGCTCGGCGGTGAAGGGGCCGGTAGGGGGGGCGACGGGGCCACGTAGGGGCAGCGACGGGGCCGCGTAGGGGCGGCGACGGGGCCGGTAGGGGCGGCGACGGGGCCGCTAGGGGTGGCGACGGGGCCGCGTAGGGGCGGCAACGAGGCCGCGAGGGGCGGTGATGGGGCCGCTAGGGGCGGCGACGGGGCCGCGTAGGGGCGGCAACGAGGCCGCGAGGGGCGGCGACGGGGCCGCTAGGGGCGGCGACGGGGCCGCTAGGGGCGGCGACGGGGCCGCGTAGGGGCGGCAACGGGGCCGCGAGGCGCGGCGACGGGACTGATATGGGCAGTGACGGGGCCACTAGGGGCGGTGACGGGGCCATGTAGGGGCGGCGACGGGGCCGCCAGGGGCGGCAATGGGGCCGTTAGGGGCGGCGATGGGGCCGGTAGGGGCGGCGACGGGGCCGCATAGGGGCGGCGAAGGGGCCGGTAGGGGCGGCGACGGGGCCGCTAGGGGCGGCGACGGGGCCGCGTAGGGTCCGCAAGGGGCATGGAAGGGCGGCGACGGGGCCGCTAAGGGTGGAGACGAGGCCGCTAAGGGTGGCGCGAGGGGCCTCTAGAAGGGCTCGATAGAAGGGTGGCCCACGGGGCGCGCCTCGGGCAGGAGCGAGTCGAGCTCCGGTCAGAAAAAAATCGATTTCAGTGGTGGGCCCTGAGAAGTGTTCCCACTAGGGAACCTGCTCTATACCATGTGAAGAATTGAGGAATGAATGAACTAGCAAGCAGGTGGGTACAAGTAGGAAAACCTAGAAGTGTTGTACCCCATATTGTCTACCCCACTACAGCCTACACAGACTATAGCATAAGAGTTTGACACCCTCCACGTTTTTTTATTTCTCTTAATCCCACGGACCACCACATGCGCTTTCGCGATTTGTTTTCAGGAAAAGAGTGGTGGGATAGTTTTGTCAGAAGTCACATTCTCAAACAGGCATGATTTACCTACCTTCCTTGTTTTTGTTTAATTTTTTGGATTATTAGGTTCTACAGTGCCATCTGGATTGTCACATAGTCACGTGCGTGAGTGAATGCTTGTCGTTGCGATTGGTCTACGTATAGATTTAGTAAAGCGATTCTGTCTGATTTGTCATGCGCTATGATTGTTTGGTAGAGTTGTTGCTGCAATGATCCAAGACCCCCTGGAAATATCTTGTCCAAACGTCAGCGGGACCACATGTGTCCCTAATTCGACGCTAATGCTGTTGCATTTCTAGCCACTTAGCGCTTACCATTTGGCAATCGAGCCTAGATTCATTGCATGCACTCAATGTTTGGGCAGAGGTCGGTCCACTTCTCTGAAGTGTCGCCCATAAATGTTCCGTCAATCCCACCTCCCACGGGGCGCCCTTACTTCTAATCTAGGTCAATCGTCAAAGAGGTTTTCTCGCCGTTGAGGTTTTCTAACGATTGAAACCGGGTATTCGTAACGGTCCGCTGCCAGGGCGAGGGACGTAATGCGCCAATATCTAGTGTCACGCTCCTCAAAACATGCGCAGTTCCAGAAACATTCCATGTTTTGCAATTTATCGGCCACCGCCTTACACCCACTATATACCCCTTCTTCGTCATGTACACATAATAACCCAAGTAGTGCGTGAGAGTGAATTCCTGTGAAGCCTCGAAACACTTATCTCGCGATGAGTAGAGCCCGCCTAGTTCAAGTGGCTCATCATCGTTGGGCGATCCTGGTAGAGGATCGGAATCTTGCACAGAATACATCTCGCGGAGGATATTCGGCCCGGAATTAGATGCCATGCTGCCAGGCTGAGTGCTCTAATTCCTGTCAGAATGAACAAGAGTGTTTGCACTAGGAAAGAGTTGGGTACAAGTAGGAAACCCTAAACTTACTGTACCCCATAATAACTACCCCACTACAGCCTAAACAAATTGTAGTAGACATAGCATTTGACACACCCCCATAGGCAAAGTGGGGGAGAGCAAGGAGTCACAAGACCAATCAAGAAAGACAAAGCAAGCTCAGGGTGAATCACAACGTCATCACACACTCTGAGCACAAGCAAAGGGCCACAAGGCCAGTCCACATGCAGAGGCATATATGCAACACAAATAGCACAGTGATCTCTACCTAGCAAAGCAAGCATGCAGGTATATATATATAAACATATATATATATACATATATATATATCACAATACAAGCAAAGCCTACAGCAAGTGAGGAAAAGTGGGCACAAGCCCTAGCATAGTGCAGAAACGCTGATGATCACCAGAATGAAGTGCCTTGGTGAATATATCAGCAGTGTTGGCCCGAGTGGCCACGTAACGCAGACGAAGTTGACCACGCTGCTGCAACTCTCGAGCCAGGAAGTAACGCAGAGCAATGTGCTTCGTTCTGTGCTCCGGTCTGTGCTCCTCACATAAGGCAATGGTAGCCTTGATGTTGACGTAAAGCACTGGAGGAGAACGAGGCCGCTCTCCCAAGTCATTCCGCAGGTAGGTGAGCCACCGTAACTCCTGTGCAGCCATGGCTGTGGCGTAGATCTCAGCCTCACAATTGGAGCTGAGAACTGAAGACGAACGTGTAGAACGCCAAGAAACTGAACCAGAGCCAAGGCTGAAGGTGTAGCCCTGTGACGAATGCTGAGTAGCCTGGTCGTGAACCCAAGAAGCGTTTGAGTTCCCAGTGAGGACAACTGAGCTCCTCCCTCTAAGCACAAGTCCCATGCCTGATGTACTGCACAAGTAGCGCAGTACCCTCTTAGCAGCATCCATGTGCACCTTTCGGTGCTGACCAGGAGCCACGTAGCGAGCGAGAAGGCCAAGAGGGTACGCGAGGCCAGGACGAGTGCAAGTCATCAGGTACATGAGACAGCCAACTAGCTCTGGGTAAGGACCACTCGGCTCTACGGACTCGTTCGAAGGTGGAGCTGAGAGCAAGTGACCTGTAGCCAGAGGAGTGGCCTGTGCCGAGGACCATGTGTGACCAGCGCTTCGTCTGGTGAAGCCGAAGCGCTAAAGGACCTGCTGCACCATGTGGGACTGAGTTAGTGTGATGGTGCGGCGTGCTCTATCCCGGGTGATCTGCAAGCCAAGGTAGCTGCGCAGTTCACCCAGGTCTGTGCACGTGTGTCTCTTCTGCAGCTCCGACTTTACCAGGACGAGAGCCTCAGTGTCAGCACTGGCAAAGACCAAGTTGTCGACGTACACGAGGATGTAGAACGGCGGCAGCGAAGTGTCGGTGCGCAGAAACAGCGATGGGTCAGCAGTAGAAGGCGCGAACACAAGAGCCGCAAGTGTAGTCCTCAGTGTGTCGTGCCACTCACGTGGCGCCTGGCGGAGACCGTAGACCGGCCGCCGGAGGCTCCACTGGGTACCAGGAGGGAACGACCCAGTGAAGCTAAGAGGGCGGCGCAGCCAGATCTCCTCGTGCAGGCTTCCCTGCAAGAAAGCAGTGCTGAAGCCAAGAGAGTGAAGCTCGTAGTCACGCTGAGCCGCAACGTGCAGCAGCACCCGAAGAGTGGTCATCTTTGGGGTGGGGGAGAAGGTCTGAAAGAAGTCTACTCCCTCTCGCTGACTGAAGCCTCGTGCAACGTAATGAGCCTTGAAGACAGGCGGAGAACCTGGCGGCCTCTTCACCCTGAAAATCCACATGCCACTGACGATGTTCGCCCCAGGAGGGGGAACCTCGTCGACTTAAGTGCTAGTGGACTTCGAGGATGCCATCTCTGCGTCCATGGCTGACTGCCACTGAGAGGAGTACTCACCCGCGATCGCCTCAAAGTAAGAGCGCGGGGTCAGGATGTCTGGTGCATCCGGGTCTCCCTCAGGTGCAATCAGCATGGACACGAGATGAGGTACAGTGGCGGCAAAGCACTCAAATTCTTCCTACCTGTCCTCAAGAACGTCCGTGCCAAGAGCACACTCACCCCCGACGGACAGAGGACAGACAGACTCAGACTCTGGCTCAGCAAGAAGACTCGCACCGTAGTGTAGACGACAGTGAGCAGCAAAGTCGACAAGCTGAGCAACTAAGGCAGACGCAGCAGCTGACCTTAAGGAAGGGTCACTGACACCCGTGGCCAGGAGACGCGTGACAGTAAGACTAGCAGCATGAAGAGAGTCAGACTCCGGGGTCAGCAAGGGTAGGAAGAGAGGAGGGAGGAGTGTCAGAATCCCAACCACTAGACCATTGGGATAAAAGGGCTTGTTAAGTAGCGGGTCAGTGCGCCCAGAACCCCCCAGGCCAACGTGTCTGTAACCCTTCCCTAGGATCAATCGAGGATCACCAGTGGACCTCAGACACCCCCCCGCACTGGGATGCCCGAAGTGCATACACCGGGATTCGAACCCGAGACCTTCGCTCTGATACCATGTCAGAATCCCAACCACTAGACCATTGGGATAAAAGGGCTTGTTAAGTAGCGGGTCAGTGCGCCCATAACCCCCCAGGCCAACGTGCCTGTAACCCTTCCCTAGGATCAATCGAGGATCACCAGTGGACCTCAGACAAGGAGGAGAAGGCAGCGGGACACGCTGTGGAGCAGTGGAAGGACGAAGCGCCATCTGGTGAGTGCCTGGGACAGCAGGAGGACGTTGACGCGGGACACGACGAGAAGTGCGAGTAGCACAAACAGGTGACGCAGACAGAGACTTAGGCGACACAGGACGAGACTCAGGCTCACGACGCTCCGGAAGACCGCCTGTCGGACCAGTGTAGGGAGAAGGACCAGGGAGTGGCGAGGCAGGCGGTAGCTATGACAGCGATAGGACAGGCGGAGGACACTCTAAGGAGGGAGCAGGACAAGGAGGAGGGGGCTGACCAAGAACCTGCTGAAGGAGGGGAACGAAGTACGGCCATGGCCGTGAAGTGCCCCCAGAACCAGAAGAGACAGCACCAGAACCTCCAGCAGCAGCTCCAACTCGCTCAGCACCACCAGCAGCTCTAGTACCTCCAGCACCACCACCAGCACCTCCAGTAGGACCAGCACTAGCAGCACCTCCAGCAGCACCAGTACCTCCAGCAGCACCAGCCCCAGTACCAGCAGCACCACCAGCAGCTCCAGCAGCTCTAGTACCTCCAGCAGCACCAGCAGCAACTCCAACAGGACCAGCTCCAGCAGCTCCAGTAGCACCCCCAGTCCCAGCAGCTCCAGTACCGCCATTACGAGCACCTCCAGGACCAGTGGCTCCAGCACCTCTTGCGCCAACCCGAGGGTCAGCAACAACACCAACTCCAATAGGCTCAGCGCCCTCAGCTCCAGCTCCACTAGCACCTCCAGCTCCCACAGCACCACGGTGGCGGCGACATTACCGAGAGTACCACTTACGCAGCTGTTGGGAAGAGAGAACGCCCCCAGGCGCAGCACCCCTAGGCTCAGGACCTCCAGACTCAGCACCCCCAAGGACAACACCCCCAGTCTCAGCACCCCCAGGTTCAGCACCCGCAGTCTTCGCACCCCCAGGCTCAGCACCCCCAGTCTCCACACCCCCAGGCTCAGCACCCCCAGTCGGAGTACCACCAGACCCAGCACCACCAGGCTCAGTACCTCGCACAGGACCAGAGTCGACCGCTACCTCGACAGGCTCGACCGGGTCTACCTGGGAAACACCGGAGGGAGCAGGACCCTGGGGAGACAGGGGGTCTACCAAAGCAGCACCTGGCGTGAGGAAGAGCGGCGGAGGGGGGAGTAGGGCAGTGCGGTAGGGGAAGAGATGGTAAAAGGGGACCGACTCGTTAGACGTGACATCCTGAGAGGGGAAGACATGGCGCAAGGTGGGGTGGTAAAACTGCCAACCAGGCGCGTCAGAGACAAAGCCCGGGAAGACACAAGGAACGGCACGGGAGGAGAGCTTGTCCGCGGACGTATCGTGGACAAAGGCACGAGATCCCCAGACACGAAACACAAACGAATCGCCAACCGCTCCCGTCCAACGCGGTGTCGGTGAGGTCTCCGGAACGGAGACACGGGGCCAGAGGTTGAGCTGATGCGCGGCGTACCGGACCGCAAACGGCCACGGAAAATAGGGGGCAGCCGCATGGATCAAGGAGGTACGAGCGACCTCCATGACCAAGCCAATGCGGTGCTCAGCAACCCCATTCTGTTGAGTAGAGGCCGGAAGCGTGAACGTCTGCTCAATGCCCTCCCCCTGACAGAAGGCCTCCAAGAGGCCGGAGGAAAACTCACCACCTCTGTCAGAGAGCAGTCGCAAAACGGGAAGGTTCGTGCGAAAGCGCCTCTCTAACTTGAGACGAGTGGCGCGGATCCAAGGGATCAAGACAGCAGGGACCTCTCCCTTGGTGCGCAAGGGGAAGACCGTGGTGTAACGCGTGTAGTCGTCAACTACCAGCAGGAAGTAGCGCTCTCCGCCCTATCCACGGACGTGGGCTGGGCCCCACACGTCCATGTGAAGGGTCTGCACAGGAGCCTCTGTTGGGGGGGACTCAAAGGAGTGAGGAGTGGCACGCTGCCGCCCCTCGACACAGGGAAGGCAAGGAGGGGCAGGGGACAGTGGCAGGGGAGGCAGTGACCTGGGGAGACCAGAGATAAGGAAACGAGAGTGCATGCCACGAAGGCGCTGCATCGAAGGGTGCCCCAGGCGGTGGTGCCAAAGGACCGTCCTGTGCGACAGGGTGCGACACGAGCAGGGGGGGGACAACTGACCTGACGCAGACGCAGACGCCGCTACCTGAGGGGACTCAGTGGTCAGTGTGTACAAGTCCGACCCCGGCTGTCGAGTGAAGGTAGCCAGGTGACTACCCGTCTGGGCACACGTGCAGTGTGTCACACGCTCGTAGGCACGGGTGAACTGGTGAACACCCACGTCCTGGAGTGCAGAACCCGCCACCAATTTCGTAGAGAACGAGGGGAGGTAAAGGCCTGACAGTGTGCCGAACGGGACAGCAAGACAAGGGAGGGCACTGGTGGAGGTCGCAAGGACCGGAACCCCGGAGGGGTCAGCCAGGGAGACAGCAACCGGCGTAGGGAGCTGCTCGAGGGCAGTGCGGTCGCGAAAGAAACAGCGGGAAGCACCTGAGTCCAGTGTGAAGGTGTGCAGTGCCTCAGTAGACGCAGTACCTGAAGGCGTAGACTCACAAGCACCTGAAGCAGCAGACACACCTGCACCTAGAGCAGCAGCCTCACCAGGTCCAGGAGCAGCAGACGCACTAGCACCTAGAGCAGCAGCCTCACTTGCACCTGGAGCAGCAGACTGGATACCAGGGCCAGGCGGCACACACAGGTGACAGGCTCCCTCGGCACTAGTAGACAATGCATACATTGCAGTAAGAATAGCATCATAGTTAAGAGCAAAGATATCTACCCTCTGCCTAAGCAGCTCCACCCAGTCGGGGAGCTCAGCGTCGTCGCCAAACTCTGTACGCCAAGCGTCGCTCAGACGGGCTAAGCAGCGGGACTCTGTGTGACCACGCGTCCCGCAAGGCCGACCAGTCCGGACACCCGTGCTAATAACGGGTGACCCGCAAGGCCGACCAGTCTAGACACCTGGCAGCGAGCACTACTGAGCGACCCTCTACTCTAAGCGTACCACTCACGAAGCTGCTGGGGCGAAAGAGTCTCTCGCGGACGATGCTGCTGCTGCACAGGGCCACAACAAGAAGCTCCCGAACTACCCACTCCAGGACGACTCCCACTACTGCCACCCCAACAACCCCACTTGGCGTACCACTCACGAAGTTGCTGGGGCATGAGGGACACACGCGGACGGCCCTGGAGCTACATCTGGCCATGCCAAGAGCAGTAGTAGAAGCAGGAGCACCAGGAGCAGCAGTAGCAGTAGCAGCAGGGGCAAGGCAGTGCTCACGAGTGGTGGGAAGGGCAGGCGCACAACGGAGGCGGCTGCGGGGCCGCTACAGCGGCAGGGCGGGGCCGCGACCGCGGCAGGAAGCTCCGCAGCAGCTGGTGCAGGGCAGGGACAGGGCCGCGACGGTCGCTGCTGTAGGGGCGGCTGCTCCAGGGGCCAGGGGCAGCTCCTGCAGTAGCGGCTGCTCCAGTGGCCAGGGGCGGCTGCTGCAGGGGCGGCCGCTCCAGGGACCAGGGGCGGCTGCAGGTGCGGCTGCTCCAGGGGCCAGAGGCGGCCGCTGTAGTGGCGGCTGCTCCAGAGGCCAGGGGCGGGTGCTGCAGGGGCGGGTGCTCCAGGGGCCAGAGGCGGCCGCTGTAGTGGCGGCTGCTCCAGAGGCCAGGGGCGGGTGCTGCAGGGGCGGGTGCTCCAGGGGCGGCTGCTCCAGGGGCCAGGGGCGGCTCCTGCAGTGGCGGCTGCTCCAGTGGCCAGGGGCGACTGCTGCAGGGGCGGCCGCTCCAGTGGCCAGGGGCGGCCGCTTTAGGGGTCAGGGGCGGCTGCTGCAGGGGGGGCTGCTCCAGGGGCCCGGCGCGGGGTAGGGCAGGGCGATGCGGCGGGCAGGGGCAACGCGGCAAGCAGAGCGACGCGGCGTGCAGGGCGACGCGGCGGGCAGGGGCGACGCCGCGTCAGCAGCTGGGCGCGGCCGCGTCAGTAGCAGGGCGCGGCCGCGTCAGCAAGAGGGCGCGGCCGCGTCAGCTGTAGGGCTGGTGGGGCCGCGTCACAGCAGGGCGGGGCCGCGAGTGCGGCCTGACGGGGCCGCGACTGCGGCCTGCGGAGGCCGCGACTGCGGCCTGACGGGGCCGCGACTGCAGCTTGACGGGGTCGCGTGCTGGTCTGACGGGCTGCAGAGGCTGCGTGCGGGTGGGGAGGGCCTGCAGAGGCGGCACGCGGTCGGGCAAAAGCTGCGCGCGGGCGGCGTGGTCCTGCAGGGGCAGTGCGCCGACCTGACGGGCCTGCAGGGGCGGCTCTCGGGCCTGACAGGCCTGCAGAGGCGGCTCAAGGGGGGCCTGGAGAGGCGGCTCGGGGGCCTGACGGACCTGCAGGGGTGGCTGTCAGAATCTTAAGTCGAGTTGGGCTTAAGAGCCATAGTTGGGAGTGACTTAGTTCGAGTTGAAGGGTTGAAGGAAAAGTGTCGAGAGATTTTGGAAGGAGAAAAGTGTTTCAATAATAGAAGGCATACAAGATATAGTCAAGGAAATGGGCAAATGGTGCACCACCAAGCAGGAAACTATATAACTACACTAAACTCTACTGTAGGCATTTATAAATGTATACGAATACATTTCAACAGCGGCTCGAGGGCCCTTCTAGCTTGCAGGGGCGGCGCACTGGCCTAGGGCAGCAGGAGGCAGCGCGAGAGCTGCACGATGGCGCGCATGCAGAACGAAGGGCGGGGCGCGCGAGGGCGCACTAGCAGAAAAAAAAGGGGGGCGCACGAGGGTGCACGAGCAGAGAAAGGCGCACGAGGGCGCACGTAAGGTAGGGCGCACGAGGGCGCTTCTAGCGGAATAGTGGGCCCGTAGTAGTAAGCGGTCCTAGGTGGCAACCTAGGCTCGTGATACCATGTCAGAATGAACAAGAGTGATTGCACTAGGAAAGAGTTGGGTACAAGTAGGAAACCCTAAACTTACTGTACCCCATAGTAACTACCCCACTACAGCCTAAACCAACTGTAGTAGACATAACATTTGACAAGTCCACGCCTAATGCGTTGCCATATGGTAATAGCACCAGCAGCCCTAAGTGGGGGGGGGGGAGGGCTACATTACTAAGTCACTTAATGTTCAATGATACTTAGATCTGGAAGTCGCTATCTATTGTTGTGTGGGTGGAGTGAATGATTTTGAATGCTTATGTAAGGGCGGAGTACATAAAAGTAATAAAAGAAGCCATTGTCCAAAATCAGGAAGAAACGGCTGGTCCAAAACGGTACATTTGACCTGCAGAGTGGCGTACTGTGGTATGCATACGCACGCCCACAAGGCAGTAGTCTTAGCTCCAGCAAGTTATGAGGAACATTGTAGAGACACCTGGATCACACACAACCACAAAACATCTACCGCCCTTGTGCAAATGTGCATCACAATGTCAGTATGGACCATGGCTGCAAACGCGCAAAAAGACAGCTCCTACGCTAGGTATGCAATCACTGCATCGGGATTGCGTCAGATTCGTTATCACGCAAAAGCAACGGATTTTTGGGACCCTAACCTCGAGAAAGACGAATACGCAAAACAACCGCACCGTGATGGCAGGTGTAGAAACAAGTGGCACTCCATGGGATTGAGAGAAACAAAAAACGAGGAGGGCGGTGCAGGGGTATTCGACAGGATTGAGCAAAATGAGAAACACGTTGCGGCGCGCAATTATTTCCTATTGGTCAGATTTTCCTTACTTCGCGTCCTTGATCAGCGCGTACACCACTGTTCCAGCCAACAGCACCCAACAGTAAACCGCTACCTCTCCCGACACTCACCTCGACTACTGTTCCTGCCACTGTTCACGACATGACCCAACCTCACGGTTCGGTTGGTAGCCCGCGCTTCGGACCTCCGCCTCAACAATTCCCAACCTCGGCGCTAGGCCCATCGCGCACCACATTTTCATGCATTACCATTTCCACTGTAGCTTTGCGATATATTCTTCGCTCATGCCTTCACCCAATGTATTGTTTTGCTTCGATAGTGCGATTCTCGCTCGCTCGCTCAATTGCATTTGTAAGACTTGGTATCAGAGCTGTGAAATAATGAGGAATGAGTGAACTAGGAAAGTGTGTGATACAAATATGAAACCCTATAAACTTATACCCCTTAGTGTCTACCCCACTAGAGCCTACAAACACAATTTCATATATATTAGACACACACCCATAAGCAAAATGGGGGAGAACTAGGGGTCACAAGACCAGTCAAGCAAAGCAAGCTCAGGGTGGATCACAACGTCACCACACATTCCGAGCACAAGTTCAAGGCCACAAGGCTAGTTCACATGCAAGATTATATATAACGGAAAACAAGCAAGTGCATGTATAGAAAGATCACAGTACAAGCAAGGTCAAGAAGTGAGCAAGTGAGGCCAAGTAAGCACAAGACCTAGCATCGTACAAAAGCGCTGATGATCACAAGGCTAAAGTGCCTTGGTAAACATATCAGCAGTGTTGGCCCGAGAGGCCACGTAAGCAAGGCGCAGCTGACCACGCTGCTGCAGCTCACGAGCAAGGAAGTAGCGAAGAGCAATGTGCTTCATTCTGTGCTCCAATTTGTGCTCCCGACACAGGGCCAGCATGGCCTTGTTATCTACGTACAGAACTAGAGGAGAACGAGGCGGCTCTCCTAGGTCAGTCAGCAGGTAGGTGAGCCAGCGTAGCTCCTATGCAACCATGGCCCCCGCGTAGATCTCAGCCTCACAGCTAGAGCCGAGAACAGAAGACGAGCGGGTAGACCGCCACGAAACAGGGCCGGAGCCAAGGCTGAAGGTGTAACCCTGTGACGACCGCTGCGTAGCCTGGTCGTCAGCCCAAGAAGCGTCTGCGTCACCAGTGAGGACCACTCGACGCCGCCCTCCAAGCACTAGCCCCATGCCCGACGTACTGCACAAGTAGCGCAACACCCTCTTCGCTGCAGCCATGTGCTCTGGTCGGTGTCTCCCAGGAGCAACATAGCGTGCGAGAATGCTAAGAGGGTATGCAAGGTCAGGTCGAGTGCAGGTCATCAGGTACATGAGGCAACCAACAAGCTCTGGGTATGGGCTACTCGGCTCTACGGACTCATCCGAAGGCAGAGCTGAGAGCGAGTGGCCACTAGACAGAGGAGTGGCCTGAGGCGAGGAGTACGTGAAGTCGAAGCGCTGAAGGACCTGCTGCACCATGTGTGACTGAGTCAGGGTAATGGTGCGCTGTGCTCTGTCCCGGGTGATCTGCAAGCCAAGGTAGCTGCGCAGCTCACCCAGGTCTGTGCACGTGTGTCTCTTCTGCAGCTCGGACTTCACGTGGGCGAGTCTAGCAGTGTCAGCAGTGGCAAAGACCAAGTCGTCGACGTACACGATGATGTAGAACGGCGGCAAAGAAGTGTTGGTGCGCAGAAACAGCGACGGGTCGGCAATAGAGGGAGCACACCCAAGAGCCGCAAGCGTAGTCCTCAGTGTGTCGTGCCACTCACGCGTCCATGGCTGACTGCCACTGAGAGGAGTAGGGACCCTCTATCGCCTCTGCGTAAGAGCGCGGAGTCGGGATGTCTGGTGCATCCGGGTCTCCCTCAGGGGCAATCAGCATGGACACGAGATAAGGTAAAGAAGCAGCAAAACACTGGAACTCCTCCTGCTTGTCTTTAAGGACGTCCGTGCTAAGAGCACACTCACCCCTAACGGACGGAGGACAGACAAACTCAGACTCAGCAACAAGACTAGCAGTGTAGTCTAGACGACAGTGAACAGCGAAGTCGACAAGCTCAGCAACTAGGGCAGATGCAGCACTGGACTCAAAGAAAGGGTCAGTGACAACAGTAACCAGAAGACACGTGACAGTAGGACTGCCAGCACGAAGAGAGTCAGACTCCGGGTCAGCAAGAGCAGGAAGAGAGGACTCTGGAGGAGACAGCAAAGGGACACGCAGCGGAGCAGTGGAAGGATGCAGTGCCCGGGACCGCAGGATGACGCTGACGCGGAACACGACGGCTAGTGCAAGCAGCACGAAAAGGCGAGGCAGGACAAGACGCAAGCTCACGACGCTCAGCAAGACCTCCAGTAGGACCAGTGTAGGGAGAAGGAGCAGGCAGTGGGGAGGCGGGCTGTAACAATGACTCAGACTGGACAGGCGGTGGACACTCAAAGGAAAGAGTAGGACTAGCAGAAGGCGGGAGACCAAGAACCTGCTCAAGGAGAGGAACAAAGTACGGCCACGGACGTGCAGCGCCTCCAGAACCAGCAGGTACCGCACCAGCACCCCCAGCGGCAGCATTAGCGCCAGTAGCACCCTAAGCTCCACCAGCGCCAACTCCAGCACCCTCAGAAGCACCAGCGCCAGCAACACCTTTAGCGCCAACACCCCCAGTAGCTCCAGCGCCAGCTGAACCACCAGAAGACTCAAAATCTCTAGCTCCAGCAGCTCATGCAGCACCTACCCCAGCAGCACCGCCAGCTCCAGCACCGCTAGTAGCTCCATCACAAGGAGCACCCCCAGGCCCAGCAGCTCCAGTACCTTCAGTACGAGCACCTCCGGGACCTTCCGTCCACGGACGCGGGCGGGGCCCCACACGTCCAGGTGAAGCGTCTCCAGTGGAACCTCTGTCGGAGGAAACTCGGAGGAGTGAGGAGCAGCGCGCTGCCGCCCCTCGACACAGGGAACGCAGGTAGGGGCAGGCCCCGGAGGAAGAGGAGGGAGGGACCGGGGGAGACTAGAGACAAGGACACGGGAGGCCATGCCTTGGAGACGAGGCAGGGAGGGGTGACCAAGGCGGTGGTGCCAGAGGAGAGTCCGGTGAGACAGGAGACGACACGAGCAGGGGGCTGACTCAGGACCAGACTGGGACGCTGCAGCAAACACCTGATCCGACGCAGCTACCTGACCAGACGCAGAAGCCTGAGGAGACTCAGTAGTCAGTGTGTACAGGCTCGACCCCGGCTAACGGGTAAACGTGGCCAAGTGTCGGCCCGACCGAGCACACGTAGAGTGGGTCACTCGCTGACTCGCAGGAGTGAACTGGTGAACCCCTCCATCCTGTAGATCAGCACCACTCACCAAGTTCGTAGAGAACGAGGGGAGGTAGAGACCTGACAGGGTGCCAGAAGGGGCCGTCGAATACGGTAAGATAGTTGAGAAGTGGTTAAGGACAGGACACCTAGAGGGGTCTGCGAGGGAGACTGCAACCGGCCGACTAAGCGGCGTGAGTGTGGTGCGGTCTCGAAAGAAGGAGCGGGAAGCACCCGAGTCAAGGGTGAAGGTGTGCAAAGCCTGAGCCGACGTGGTACCTGAGAGAGCAGACTCACCAGCAGCTGGGGCAGCAGACTCACCAGCACTTGGAGCAGCAGACGCACTTGCACCTAGAGCAGCAGCCTCACCAGCACCTAGAGCAGCGGCCTCAATGCCTGGGTTAGGCGGAACACACAGGTAATAGTCACCCTCATCACTAGTAGACACAACATACATGGCAGCAAGAATAGCATCATAATCAAGATCAAAGATAGCAACCCCCGATCTAAGCAGCTCGCCCCAGCGAGGATTTTCAGTGGCGTCAGGGAACTAGAGACGCCAGGCGTCCGTTAGGCGGCCGAAGCAGCGCTGGGTGGTGTGCGGGCCACCGCACGGCTCACTAGTGCAGTCATCGGTACGCAGGACGTAGGCACAGGGACCAGCACCCCCACCTCGCTGACGCGCAGCGTACCACTCACGAAGCTGCTGGGGGGGCGGGGTCTCACAAGTGCGCTGCTGCTGCTGGCGCTGACCACCCCCGAAGCTGCCCCGCTGCACAGGGCTACCCCGACAAGATCACCGCTGCCGCCGCCACCGCCGCCGCCTCCGCTCCCACCGCCGCCGCCGCCGCCGCCTCCGCCTCCACCGCTGCCACCGAAGCCCCCACCCCCGCCACCACTCCCACCGCCACCCCCACCCCCTCTGCCACCTCCACCGCCACCTCCACCGCCCCCGCCAGCCCCTCCAGCGCCCTTGCCCCCCTTGCCCTTGCCGTTGCGGCGTCTCCCGCTAGGGGCAGACGCAGCGCCGACCGGCTCGGTGCCAACGAGGTCGACCGCAGGAGCAGAGGCAACAGAGGGCAAAAGGGGGGAGGGGGAGCACCCCTCAAAGAAGGGGGCACAAGGGTCACCATGAGAGGCTCCTACAGCAAATATACTCTTCTCAGCTGCCAGGATGTGCTCCTCGAGGCTAGCAGCAGCAGCAGCAAGCTAGCAGTGGCAGCAGCAGGCTAGGAGCAGCTCAGCAGGAGAGGTGCGGCTCGGCGGTGCTCTTACCAGGGCCGGGTGGGTAGAGGGCCGCAAGCGGTGGGGCAGGGCCAAGGCGCGCCGGCAGGGACAGGGCCGCGTCAGGGCGGCAGAGGAGTGCCGCGCCTCGGCTGCAGGGCAAGGCCAGGACGGCAGCGGCGGCTGTCACGGCAGCGGCGGTTGTCCTAGCAGGAGCGGCGGCGGCTTTCACGGCAGCAGCGATGGTGGCGACCGGTCGTAGAAGAAGCAGCAGCGGCAGCAGGCATGACGGCAGCTCCTGCTGGGGCGGCGACGGTGGGGCGGCAGGGCCGTGAAGAGCCGGGAAGGGGCCGCGAAGGGGCCGCGACGAGCCGCGAAGGAGCCGCGGAGGGGCCGTGAAGGAGCCGCGAGGGGCCGTTAAGGGCCGCAGAGGGGCCGCGAAGGTGCCGCTAAGGGCGGCGAAGGGGCCGCGAGGGGCCGCGAGGGGCCGCGAGGGGCCGTGAAGGAGCCGAGAAGAGGCCACGAGGGGCCGTGAAGGGGCCGCGAAGGGTGGCGACGAGGCCGAGAAGGGGCGGCGAGGGGTCGCGAAGGGGCCGCGAGGGGCCGCGAAGAGCGGCGGAGGGGCCGCGAGGGGCCGCAAGGGGCCGCGAGGGGCCGTGAGAGGGGCCAGAAGGTCCGCAGAGAGGTCGCGAGGGAGCCGCGAAGGGGACGTGAAGGGCCGTGAGAGGGGCCGCGAAGGGGCCTTAAGAGGGCGCGACGGGCTGCTAAGGGCAGGGAGGCGCACGGGGCGCAACTAGGGCAGGCGCGAAGCGCGCTACGGGCAGGTAAAAAAAAGTTTTGATTTAGTGGTGGGTCCTAGGAAACGTTCCCATTAGGGAACTTGCTCTATACCATGTGAAATAATGAGGAATGAATGAACTAGGAAAGTGTGTGATAGAAATATGAAACCCTATAAACTTGTACCCTTTAGTGCCTACCCCACTAGAGCCTACAAACACTATGTCATATATATCTGATAAGAGCCTATAATCTCTTCTCGAACTGCTCCCACACCTTCGCTTCCTTCACTATCTCATTTCTTGGAGGGGGTAGACGTCTCTCAGCGAACAAGCACCGCCACTCGAAGTGCTCTCTCGTAAGCACGCACGGCCACGATAGAGGCTGTCGCTGAGCTTGCCCGACACCCCGGCCATGGTTGAATTTAATCTCGCAACACTGACGCAAGAGCAGCTCGACCGTTTCGTGCGCCAACTCGAAGATTCGGCGCTCGAAATTGCGGCACTCATGGCGGAACGCGACTCCGCTCGCCAGCAATCGACAATGAATGCGCCAGCACCAATACAAGCACCTGCAAATGCACCTGTGCAATTGGAGGAGCCGTTGTCATTGTCAAATGTTATATCTGCTACAGTTTGTTTAGGCTGTAGTGGGGTAGATACTATGGGGTACGGTAACTTTAGGGTTTCCTACTTCTACCCAACACTTTTCCTAGTGCAATCACTTCTCATTATGACATGGTATTAAGAGCCTAGGTTAGGGACCTAGGACCGCTTACCTAAGGGCCCACCGTTTTGCTAGAGGCGCCCTCGTGCGCCCCACCGTCTTAGCGCCCTCGTGCGCCTCTCTCCTAGAGTGCCCTCGCGCGCCCTCCTCTCACGCTGCTCGTTTTACAGCCCGCTAGCAGCCCGAGCGCGGCCCCACGTTTTTAGTGCGAGCAGCCCGCTAGCCGCCTAGGGCGGCCCGATATTTCTCGCGCGCGCCAGTTGGCCGTCGCCCGTAGGCCCCGCTCGCCCCTAGGCCGACGCTCGACCCGCCGCCGCCCACCCGCAGGTCGTAGCCAGCATGCAGCGGCGATCGCGCGTCGGCTGCTGCAGCTCGCGCTTAGCCACCGCACGAACGCAGCCGCAGCCCGCGCGCAGCTGCACCCTAGGCGCCGCCGCGTACCGTGCATAGGCCCGCCGTCGCGCCGCCCTACCTGCTCGAGCCGCGCCGCTCCACCTGCAGCAACTGCTGTTCCTGTTCCTACTATTACAGCTGTTCTTACTGCTGTAGCTGCTACTGCTACTACTCTTACTGCTACTACTGCTACTGCTGCTACTGCCACTATGGCCAGTCCTACCGTTCTCACTTTTGACGCTGAGGGCCGTCCGATTAAGTTTGACGTCTGGCTTGATAACCTGCACCTGTTCCTCCAGATCACTGCCAAGGACGATGTTTCCCTTTTTTACCACACGTCCGGCGCCTCTCCCGCACCTGCTATTACTGCTGACAGCACTGCTCGCTCACAGTGGCAGACCCGTGACGCTCATGCTTGCCTAGCCATTTGCAGCCACCTACCGTTAGATGAGCGCGAGCACTTTGGCCAGCATAAAACCGCTAAGGAGCTGTACGATGCTGTAGTTGCACGCTACTCCTCCCCTGCCAGTGCTGCGATAGGCCGTCTCTCACTGCCCTATCTCTTCCCCGATCTGTCTACTTTTGTCACTATAGCTGACCTCATCACGCACCTCCGTACTAGTGATCTTCGCTACCGTGTCGCGCTTCCCCCCGATTTCCTAGCCAAGAACCCTCCCCCGATATACCTCACACTCTATCACCTAGTCACCCGCCTCCCTAACTCCCTTCTCACTGTCAGGGACCACTTTCTCGCCCTCTCCCCCACCGACCTCACTGTCGACCTGCTCGAGAAGGAACTCCTAGCACCTGAGAAGAGCATTGTAGCAGTAGGTGCCTCTCGTGGTGACCTTGCGCCCCCTTCTTTGAGGGGTGCTCCCCCGTCCCCCTCCTCCCCTCCATTGCATCTGCTGCTCCTGTCGACTACCTCGGTGTTGAGGGGGTCGGGGCTGCGTCTGCTCCTAGTGGGAGGCGCAAGGGTGGCAGGAGCAAGGGGGGCAGGGGTGGCGGAGGTGGCGGCGGGGGCGGCGGTGGTGGAGGGGGTGGAGGGGGCGGGGGTGGTGGCGGTGGTGGGAGTGGTGCTAGTGGTGGGGGGGTCAGTGGCGGAGTCAGGGGTGGTGGAGGCGGCGGTGGTGGGGGTGGCGGGGGTGGTGGTGGCAGTGGTGGCAGCAGTGGAGCTGGTGATGGGCGCGGTGGAGCAGTGCAGCGTGGGGGGTTCGGCGGTGGCCAAAGGCAGCAGCAGCAGCAGCGTCCCAGCGAGACCCCGTCACCCCAAGAGCTCTGTGAGTGGTACTCTCAGCGTGGGGGGGTCTGGGGGTGGAGGTACCTGCCCGTACGTCATCCGCACAGGTGACAGCACTGGCCAGACCTGTGGGAGGTTTCACACGGCGCAGTGCTGCTTCTTTCGCCTCGACGACGCCTGGCGCGAGCAGTTCCCTGACGCCTCTGAGCTGCCCCGCTGGGCTGATCTGCTTAAAAAGAACATTAATATCTTTGCTCTTGATTTTGATGCTATCATTGGTGCTATGTATGCATTGACAAGTAGTGTTGAGGGTGACTACTACCTGAGTGTACCGCCCGGCCCGGGTATTGGGACCAGTGAGTTTGCTGCTCTAGGTGCTAGTGTGTCTGCTGCCCTAGGTCCTAGTGAGGTTGCTGCTCTAGGTGCTAGTGAGTCTGCTTCTCCAGGTGCTCGTGCGTCTGCGCCTGCTGGTACTGCGTCTACTTAGGCACTGCACACCTTCACACTAGACTCGGGTGCTTCCCGCTGCTTCTTTCGTGACCGCACTGTCCTTGAGCAGCTAGCTCGGCCTGTTGATGTCTCCCTCGCTGACCCCTCTGGGGGCCCGGTCCTTGCGACCTCCTCCACTGCCCTCCCTCGTCCAACAGTTCCTGCCAGCACCCTATCGGGTCTCTACGAACTTGGTGTCGGGCTCTGCTCTTTAGGACGGGGGTGTTCACGAGTTCACCCCTGCCTATGAGCGTGTGACCCACTGTACGTGTGCTCGGACGGGTCACCACCTGACTACCTTCACTCTGCAGCTGGGGTCGGACATATACACATTAACCACTGAGTCCCCTCAGGTAGCTGCGTCTGCGTCTGCGTTAGGTCAGCTGTCGGCCCCCTGCTCGTATTGCACCCTGTCGCACCAGACCGTCCTCTGGCACCACCGCCTTGGTAACCCTTCAGTGCAGCGCCTTCATGGCATGCACTCCCAGTACCTTGTCTCTGGTCTTCCCAGGGTTTTCCCTCCTCTCCCATCCTCGCCTGCTCCTCCATGTCTTCCCTGTGTCGAGGGGCGGCAGCGCGCCACTCCTCACTCCTCCTCGTTCCCTCCCACAGAGGCTCCTCTGCAGACTCTCCACCTGGATGTGTGGGGCCCAGCCCGCGTCCGTGGACAGGGCCACGAGCGGTACTTCCTGCTGGTCATCAACGACTACACGTGCTACACCACGGTCTTCCCCTTGTGCACCAAGGGTGAGGTCCCTGATGTTTTGATCCCTTGGATCTGCACTACTCGTTTCCAGCTCCGCGAGCGGTTCCAGTCGGACTTTCCAGTCCTGCGTCTGCACTCTGATAGGGGTGGTGAGTTTTCCTCCGACCTCTTGGTAGCCTACTGTGCGGAGCACGGCATCCACCAGACGTTCCCACTTGCGGCCTCTCCACAGCATAATGGGATTGCTGAGCGTCGCATTGGCTTAGTCATGGAGGTCGCTCGTACCTCCATCATCCATGCGGCTGCCCCCCATTTCCTGTGGCCGTTTGCAGTGCAGTACGCTGCGCATCAACTCAACCTCTGGCCCCGTGTCTCTGCTCCAGAGACCTCGCCCACACTGCGTTGGACGCGGGAGGTTGGCGATGCACCCGTGTTCCGAGTCTGGGGATGTCGAGCCTTTGTCCGCAATATGTCCGCGGACAAGCTCTCCTGTGCCGTTCCTTGTGTCTTTCTTGGCTTTGTCCCTGACGCGCCTGGCTGGCAGTTTTACCACCCCACCTCGCGCCGTGTCTTCCCCTCTCAGGACGTCACTTTTGACGAGTCGGTACTCTTCTACCATCTGTTCCCCTACCGCACTGCACCGCTTCCCCCCCCGCCGCTCTTCCTCACGCTAGGTGCTGCTTCGGCAGACCCCCTCCCTCCCCAGGGTCCTGCTCCCTCAGGTGTTTCCCAGGTAGACCTGGTCGAGCCTGTCAAGGTAGCTATCGACTCTGGTCATCCGAGGGGTACTGCGTCTGGGGGTGCTGAGACTGGGGGTGCTGAGCCTAGGGGTGTTGAGACTGGGGGTGCTGAGCCTGGTAGTGCTGAGTCTGGGGGTGCTGAGACTGGGGGTGTTGAGCCTGGTGGTGCTGAGCCTTGGGGTGCTGAGCCTGGGGGAGCTGAGACTGACCGTACTGCGCCTGGTGACGCTCCCTCTTCACAGCAGCTGCGTGAGTGGTACTCTCAGCGTTGCAGCCTCCGGTGTGGGGCTGCTGGAGCTGGGGGTTCTGCCGGAGTTGGAGCTGGTGGTGCTGCGGGTGCTGTGTCGCGGCCCGCGCCTCCCTCCCCACAGCGACTACGTGAGTGGTACGCTCGGCGCTGCAGCCTCCGGAGCGGCGCTCCTAGCACTGGGGTGCCGCCCGCTGGAGGCCCTGGTGCGGCTGGAGGTACTGGAGCCTCTGGTCCTGGAGGTGCTCATACAGGCAGTACTGGAGCTGCTGGGACTGGGGGTTCTGCTGGAGCTGGAACTGCTGGAGCTGGTGCTACTGGAGATGCTGCTGATGCTCGAGCTGCTGGAGGTGCTGCTGGTGCTGGAGTTGGAGCTGGAGGTGCTGGAGCTACTAGAGCTGCCGGTGGAGCTAAGGACGCTGGGCCTACTGGAGATGGTGTAGCTGCTGACCCTGGGGTTGGTCCTGCAGGTGCTGGAGCCGGCGATGCGGCTGGAGCTGGTGCTACTGGTGGTACTGGAGTTGGCATTATTGGAGCTGCTAGTAGTCCTATAGGAGTTGAGCTGCTGCTGGGGGTTCTGGTGCTGCAGGTGCTGGAGCTGGAGGTGCTGCTGGAGCCGGTGCTCCTGTGGGTGCTAGCGTTGGTGCTACTGGGGCGGCTGGAGCTGCTGGAGCTGACCCTAGGGGTGCTGGTGCTGTCTCTGCTGGTTCTGGGGGCGCTTCACGGCCGCGACTGTATTTTGTTCCGCTCCTTCAGCAGGTGCTTGGTTAGACCCTCCTCCTTGTCCCGCTCCCTCCTTAGAGTGTCCTCACCCTGTCCAATCGCAGTAACAGTTACAGCCTACCTCGCCACTCCCTGGTCCTTCTCCCTACACTGGTCCGACAGGAGGTCTTACGAAGCGTCGTGGGCCTGAGTCTCGTTCTGCGTCACCTGTTTGTGCTGCTCGCACTGGTCCTCGTGTCCCGCGTCAGTGTCCTCTTGCTGTCCCAGGAACTCACCAGATGATGCTTCGTCCTTCCACCGCTCCACAGAGTGTCCCTCTGCCTTCTCCTGCGTCCTCTCTTCCTACCCTTGCTGACCCGGAGTCTGACTCTCTTCATGCTACTAGTCCTACTGTCACGCGTCTCCTGGCCACGGCTGTCTCTGACCCTTCCTTTGAGTCAGCTGATGCGTCTGCCTTAGTTGCTGAGCTTGTCGACTTTGCTGCTCGCTGCCCTCTAGACTACGCCGTGAGTCTTGTTGCTGAGTCTGAGTCTGTCTGTCCTCCGTCCGTCGGGGGTGAGTGTGCTCTTGGCACGGACGTCCTTGAGGACAGGCAGGAGGAGTTTGAGTGCTTTGCTGCTGCTGTACCTCCTCTTGTGTCCATGTTGATTGCACCTGAGGGAGACCCGGATGCACCAGACATCCCGACCCCGCGCTCTTACGCTGAGGCGATCGCGGGTGAGTACTCCTCTCTGTGGCAGTCAGCCATGGACGCAGAGAAGTCATCTTGGAAGTCCACTGGCACTTACATCGGCGAGGTTCCCCCTCCTGGGGCGAACATCATCAGTGGCATGTGGATTTTCAGGGTGAAGCGGTCGCCAGGTTCTCCGCCTGTCTTCAAGGCTCGTTACGTTGCACGAGGCTTCAGTCAACGAGAGGGAGTAGACTTCTTCCAGACCTTCTCCCCCATTCCGAAGATGACCACTCTTCGGGTGCTACTAGACGTTGCCGCTCAGCGTGACTACGAGCTTCACTCTCTTGACTTCAGCACAGCTTTCTTGCAGGGCAGCCCACATGAGGAGATCTCGCTGCGCTGTTTCTGCGCACCGACACTTCGCTGCCACCGTTCTACATCCTCGTGTACGTCGACGACTTGGTCTTTGCTACTGCTGACACTGAGGCTCTCGCCCACGTGAAGTCGGAGCTACAGAAGAGACACACGTGCACAGACCTGGGTGAACTGCGCAGCTACCTTGGCTTGTAGATCACTCGGGACAGAGCACGCCGCACCATCACACTGACTCAGTCACACATGGTGCAGCAGGTCCTTTAGCGCTTCGGCTTCACCTGGTCCTCGGCACAGGCGACTCCTCTGGCTACAGGTCCCTCGCTCTCAGCTCCACCTTCGGACGAGTCTGTAGAGCGGAATGGTCCTTACCCAGAGCTAGTTGGCTGCCTCATGTACCTGATGACTTGCACTCGTCCTGACCTCGCGTACCCTCTTGGCCTTCTGGCTCGCTACGTCGCTCCTGGTAGGCAAAGAAAGGTGTACTGAGAAGCTGCAAAGAGGGTATTGCGCTTTTTGTGCAGTACATCAGGCGTGGGGCTCGTGCTTGGAGGGAGGAGCTCAGTTGTTCTCACTGGGCACTCAGACGCTTCTTGGGTTGACGACCAGGCTACTCAGCGGTCGTCACAAGGTTACACCTTCGGCCTTGGCTCTAGTTCAGTTTCGTGGCGTTCTACGCGTTCGTCTTCGGTTCTCAGCTCCAGTTTTGAGGCTGAGATCTACGCCACAGCCATGGCTACACAAGAGTTACGCTGGCTCACCTACCTGCTGACCGACCTGGGAGAGCAGCCTCGTTCTCCTCCAGTGCTGTACGTCGACAACAATGCTGCCATTGCCTTGTGTGAGGAGCACAAAATGGAGCACAGAACAAAGCACATCGCTCTGCGTTACTTCATGGCTCAAGAGTTGCAGCAGCGTGGTCAACTTCGTCTGCGTTACGTGGCCACTCAGGCCAACACTGCTGATATATTCACCAAGGCACTTGTGTCTGGTGATCATCAGCGTTTTTGCACTTTGCTAGGGCTTGTGCAAACTTTTCTTCAATTCCTGTAGACTTTGCCTATACTGTGATCTGTATATATACCTGCATACTTGTTTTGCTAGGTAGAGATCACTGTGATGCTTGTGTTACATATATGCCTCTGCATGTGAATTGGCCTTGTGGCCCCTTGCTTGTGCTGAGTGAGTGTGGTGACGTTGTGATCCACCCTGAGCTTGCTTTGCCTTTCTTGATTGGTCTTGTGACCTCTTGCTCTCCCCTACTTTGCCTATGGGGGTGTGTCAAATGTCATATCTGCTACAGTTTGTTTAGGCTGTAGTGGGGTAGATACTATGGGGTACAGTAACTTTAGGGTTTCCTACTTCTACCCAACACTTTTCCTAGTGCAATCACTTCTCATCCTGACAGTCATCTCTTCAGGCACACCGGCAAAAATTGACAGTGTGGGACAGTGCTCAGGCGCAGCCATTGATGGTGCCGCCAAATCAATGCCCGGCATGGAGAGGAACAGGGCTGCACTAAGCACGAGCGGGCCTCTCGAAGCCCGTCGTCACATCAAATTTGCGGCAACGATCGGCAACAATGACATCATCGAGCCGCTGCCGCTCAAACTGCAGTGCCCACCCTGCTTTGATCTTAGCCAACGAGGAGGTTCGACGGTTCAATCGCTGGTCTTCACGATGAACGTTTTTTTCGACGCGAATTACGTCGAGTCGGACGCAGCGAAGATTCGCTATGCTGTTTCGCTGCTGAGCGCCTCGCCATGGACTGGTGGTGAGTCATCGTGACGTCGCCATGCGCCTACGAGCCGTCTTTGCAAGAGGAAGAGCCCACGGGTCCAGCAGTCACCTGGAGTTTGTTCTGCAAAACCGCCTAGTATAGCACGTGGCATGCGTGGTGCACAGGGCTTCGTGCGCACTTCGAGCCGATCGCAGGCTCTATTCGGCGCGTCGGAAACTACGTACTTGGCGACAGCTTGGGTCGGTCCAAGACTACACCATCGTTTTTCTCGCTCTGTGCGAGCAAGTCGACTACATGCACGAGGCAGAGCGAGTGGACAGTTACGTCCGAGGGCTAAAGCTGGACATTTCGCACAAAATTATGCTACGCGGGCTATCAAATTTCAACAAAAACATCGCGCTCGCAGAGAAAATCGATATTCTACACCGACCGAGACCGGGGTCCTACTATAGACATCTCCCTCGGGGACCGATCGAGCACCCCACCATACACAGCGTTGCGGCGAATGCAGTTGCTGCGCCATTCAGGGGGCGTTGCTTTGCTTGCAACAGGCCGGGCCATCGGAAGAGCAAATGCCCAGAGGAGCTAAGACGCCGCGGAGCAGAGCAAGGTAGGGAGTCTAAGCGGCAGGGAAACGCCAGTAGTCAGTAGAAATCCGGCCAACTACTGACGAGACAACCTGTTATAATCCGAGCTTAAGAGGTAGTTAAGAGTTAAGTGGGGCCTAGGCTTAGTAGCCTAGGCTAAGGGGAAGTCGAGTGGTTTGTGCCAAGGGAGAGTGTCGAGAGAATTGGGAATGTGTGTTCACTATAGCAAGAGAGTACATATAGCAAACAAGTGAAGAAAGAGGTGCACCACCTATAAAGTTCATATCTACACTACAGCTAGAACTACATGCAGGTATAAAAATATAATTCTCATACAACCTGCTTGCCCAACCTCACTGACCCTCACCGAGTCACAGTACCAATTCGAGCTATCGATCGGGCTTGGATGAATAAGGAGGGTACAGCGAAGGATTGCCCAGTACTGATTCACGGGAAAATACGAGCAGCAGTGAAGATTTCTAAAGACGGATATGCAACTCACAACTTAGTCAATACCGCGACCGCACGCAAGTTGCAACTGACACTTTGTCGGTGTTTACCGGAGATGAAGCACACTTAGTCGCCGACGAGCCGCTGGCCATACACGAGAAAGTGGAGAGTGTAAAAGTCCGCTGCGGGGGAAACTTCGGGTTTACACAAGAAATGTTTGCGACAACACTGGACGGGCATCATATATTTCTGGGGCGTGATTGGCTGCGACGGCGTTAACCCGCGAATCAACTGGACGACGGGTAGCTGCATTGTGCGAAGTAGCGCTAACTGGATCGAGCTACCTCACTGGTAGTCGCCTGAGTCTTCAACGGTCCACGTCAACGCCGTCACGATGAAATGGGCTCTCGCTGCTGGAGCTGACGTGGATGTGGTGGATATAGCATGGGTAGGAGAAGCAGAGAAGCCGAGCGACTTTCAGAAATTACTGAGGCTGCTTTGACCCATCTCGTGTCCACGCTGATTGCCCCTGAGGGAGACCCGGATGCACCAGACATCCCGACTCCTCGATCGTACGCTGAGGCGATCGAGGGTCCCTACTCCTCTCAGTGGCAGTCGGCCATGGACGCAGAGATGGCTTCCTGGAAGTCCACCGGCACCTACGTCAACGAGGTTCCCCCACCTGGGGCAAACATCGTCAGTGGCATGTGGATTTTCAGGGTGAAGCGGCCGCCGGGTTCTCCGCCTGTCTTCAAGGCGCGTTACGTGGCTCGAGGCTTCAATCAGCGGCAGGGAGTTGACTACTTTCAGACCTTCTCTCCCACCCTGAAGATGACCACTCTTCGGGTGCTGTTGCACATAGCCGCTCAGCGCGACTACGAGCTTCACTCTCTCGACTTCAGCACAGCTTTCCTGCAGGGCAACCTGCACGAGGAGATCTGGTTGCGCCGCCCTCCTAGCTTCACTGGGTCGTTTCCTCCTGGTACCCAGTGGAACCTCCGGCGGTCAGTCTACGGTCTCCGCCAGGTGCCCCGTGAGTGGCACGACACACTGAGGACTACACTTGCGGCTCTTGGGTTTGCTCCTTCTACAGCCGACCCATCGCTGTTTCTACGCACCGACACCTCTTTGCCGCCGTTCTACATCCTCGTGTGCATCGACGACTTGGTCTTTGCCACTGCTCACACTGCTGGACTCGCCCACGTGAAGTCCGAGCTGCAGAAGAGACACACGTGCACAGACCTGGGTGAACTGCGCAGCTACCTTGGCTTGCAAATCACCCGGGACAGAGCACAGCGCACCATTACCCTGACTCAGTCACACATGGTGCAGCAGGTCCTTCCGCGCTACGGCTTCACGTACTCCTCGCCTTAGGCCACTCCTCTGAGGCCAACACTGCTGATATCTTCACCAAGGCCCTTCCGCCTTGTGATCATCAGCGTTTTTGTACTGTGCTAGGTCTTGTGCCTACCTGGCCTCACTTGCTCACTTCTTGATCTTGTTTGTACAGTATTCTTTCTCTACCTGCCCTTCCTTGTTTTACCTTTATATATATGTTCTTGCATGTGAACTGGCCTTGTTGCCCTACTCTTGTGCTCGGACTGTGTGGTGACTTTGTGATCCACCCTGAGCTTGCTTTGCTTTGCTTGACTGGTCTTGTGACCACTTGTTCTCCCCCACTTTGCCTATGGGGGTGTGTCAGAACATTATAGCTTATACATTTGTGTAGGCTGTAGTGGGGTAGCCCACATGGGGTACAACCCAATTAGGGTTAGTACTTGTACCCAACTCTTTCATAGTTCATTCATCCATTCTCACTTCTCGTCATTCATCTCCACCGTTGTTCGTCTGCACGGGACACCAGCATCGACCATCAGCGACCGCGACACGAAATTCACCAGCAACTTCTGGCGGAACCTGTGGCAGCAGTTCAGCGTGCGACTACAGTTCAGTTCATCGTACCACCCCGAAACCGACGGACAGACAGAACGGAAAAATCACATGAAACAGCTCATCCGAGCCACATGCGACGACCCGCCCACGTGAGAACAGCAACTGCCACTCATCGAGTTCGCATACAACAACTCGCCGTCCGCCACGACCCAGCAGTCACCATTTTACTTGAACTACGGACAAGACCCCCTGTACCCATGACCTCGAATCCCGACAATCCAGTACCACGCAAACAACTGTTCGCAAAAATTTTACAAGCAGCACGGACTCGAGCAGCTGACGCAATAAAAAAGTCAAACAGCATTGCTGAACGTAACGCCAACCGCCACCGCTGCCCCGTCACTTACCAGCCGGACGACCTCATTTTACTCGACACCCAGAACCTCCGCCTGCCCATTACCCCAAAACTCCGCCCCCGATATTGTGGGCCATTTCGCATCAGCCACATGATCACCCCCGTCACCACCCACCTCCTCCTCCCTGCTGACTGGTACGTCAGCCCGTCATTCCACGTCAGCCTCCTCTGCCCATACGTCCCATCCACCTGCCAACAACCTCGCAACCGCCCAAACAGCATGACACGACCGCCAACAGAGCCAATCATCACACTCGAAAAAATATTGAGGCACCGAGTTCGTGACCAACGTGGAGCTCGCATAATCGAATTCTTGGTCCGCTCGAAAGACCACATGCCCACCAAAGTGAACTAGGTTACTCTGGACAGAATCCCAAACCACCCTGTCCTCATAGAGTACCTGCGCAGCCGAAACTTCCAGGATGTACACGCGCTTTCGTAAGAAGGACCTCCTTAAGGGGTGAGGGGGGGGGGGGGGGGGGGGGGGGTAGTGTAAGGAAAATTCATTTTCGTTACTTCACGTCCCTGCTCAGCGCGTACACCATTGTTCCCGCCAACAGCATCCAACGGTGAACCGTTACCACTCGCGACACTCGCCTTGACTACTGGTCCCGCCACGACGTAACCCAACCTCACGGTTTGGTTGGTAATCCGCGCTGTGGACCTCCGCCTTCGCCTCGACAATTCCCAACATCGGCGCTAAGCCCGTCGCACACCCCATTTTCGTGCATTATTGTTACCAATGTAGCTTCGCTATATATTCTTCGCTCATGCCTTCGCCCAATGTATCGTTTTGCTTTGATAGTGCAATTCTTGTTCGCACGCTCAATTGCACTCGTAACACAACCTCAAGGGACTTTCTTAGGGAACTTAACTTTCGTTTATACCTTTTGGGTATACCTTTCCTTCTTTTTATGACTTCTTTATTGTTGTCCATCAGGTGGGACTGGACAATCACACCCCAGTATTTGTCCCATACAGTGCCTATCCGTCAGCTGCAACTGCGATTTTTCATACACATTTATAAATAAACTAGTGTACATGAAAATCCAGACTATTTACTTGATACGCGTCATATCATAATGCCAGAGCTACTGGCACCCAGCAGGTCGTGGCTGTATTTTTTACAAGACTTAATATCGTGTGCCTTATTAGTGCAGATACCAGTAGAAGCTTTTGTTGTTTGTCACTCTCTGGCTGGTTGCAGTCAGCAGCAAATCACTTCATGCTTGCAATGGTGGTTACACGTATGACTCTAGTGTTAGGGTGTGTGATGCACCTGTCAAACTCATATGCTATAGTCTGTGTAGGCTGTAGTGGGGTAGACAATATCGGGTACGACTCTTTTAGGTTTTCCTACTTGTACCCACCTGCTTGCTAGTTCATCCATTCCTAGAGAGCAGGTATAGAGCACGTTCCCTAGTGAGAATGCTTTCTAGGGCCCACCACTGAAATCGAATACTTTTTTCTGACCGGAGCGCGAGTCGCCCCTGCCCGAGGCGCGCCCCGTTGGCCGCCCTCTTGTCGAGCCCTCCTAGAGGCCCCTCTCACGGCCCCTCGCGCCACCCTTAGCGGCCCCGTCGCCACCCCTAGCGACCCCGTTGCCACCCTTTCTAGGCCCCCTCGAGGCCCCTTCGCGGCCCCCTCTCTGCCCCTAGTGGCCCCGTCGCCGCCCTTCCAGGACCCTCGCGGGCCCTTCGCGGCCCCGTCGCTGCCCCTAGCAACCCCGTCGCTGCCCTTCAAGGCCCCTCGCGGCCCCTTCACGGCCCCGTCGCCGCCCCTAGCGGCCCAGTTGCTGCCCTTCGCGGCCCCGTCGCCGCCCCTCGCGGCCCCATCGCCGCCCTTTGCAGCCCCGTCGCCGCCCCTACCGGCCCCGTCGCCGCCCCTACGCGGCCCCGTCGCTGCCCCTAGCGGCCTCGTCGCATCCCCTTGTGGCCCTGTCGCCGCCCCTTTCGGCCCCCCCCCCTCCCCGGTCCCTTCACGGCCGAGCCGCCGAGCCGCCAGCAGCCGAACAGCCGAGCAGCCGACCCGCCCAGCAGCCGACCCGCCAAGCCGCCCAGCCGCCAAGCCGCCCAGCAGCTGAGCCACCGAGCCGCCCAGCAGCCGAGCCGCCGAGCCGCCGAGCCACCCAGCAACCGAGCCGCCGAGCCGCCGAGGCCGCCGTCGAGCCGCCATTACCGAGCCCCTACCGCCCCGTTGCCACTGCGGTTGCCGCCCTGTTCCTTCCAGCACGCCCCGGCCCTACCCACCCGGACTGGTGGGAGCACTCCCTGCTAGACCACTGCTGTCATGGATACCCCCAGTGTCCTTACCTTTGATGCTGAGAGTCGTGCTGTTGACTTCAAGGTCTGGGTCGATGACCTACAGCTCTTCCTAGAGTGCGATAGGGCAGACAGACTCTCCCTGTTTGATCTCACCTCTGGTGCCTCTCCTACCCCACCTGCTGATGCTGACAGCACTGTTTGCTCACAGTGGGCCACCCGCGATGCTGCTGCCCGTCTTGCTATGCGTCGCCACTTTCCGACCACTGAGCGTGCGCACTTTAGCCAGTACAAGAGTGCTAAGACCTTGTACGACGTTGTAGTTGCACGCTACTCTTCCCCTGCCACTGCTGCCCTTAGCCGCCTCATGCTGCCGTACCTGTTCCTTGACCTCGCCGCCTTTCCCACTGTCGCTGACCTCATAACGCACCTTCGCACTAGTGACACCCGCTACCGCGTTGCGCTTCCTGCTGAGTTCTGCGCCAAGAACCCCCCCCCCCCCATGTACATCACCCTCTACTACATAGTCACCCCGCTCCTTGACTCCCTTCGCTCGGTCAGGGACCACTTCCTCTCTTTTTGCCCACCACACTCACCGTTGACCTCCTCAAGGAGCGCCTCCTAGCAGTTGAGAAGAGTATAGTCGCTGTAGGAGCCTCTTGTGGTGACCCTCGTGCCCCCTTCTTTGAGGGGTGCTCCCCCTCCCCCCTGTTGCCCTCCGTTGCCTCTGCTGCTGCCTTCAACCTCGTTGGCTTCGAGTCGGTCGGAGCTCCGTCTGCCCCTAGCGGGAGACGCCGCACCGGCAAGGGCAAGGGGGGCAAGGGCGCTAGAGGGGCTGGCGGGGGCGGTGGAGGTGGCTGTGGAGGCAGTGGAGGCGGTGGGGGTGGTAGTGAGAGTGGTGGCGGGGGTGGAGGTGTCGGTGGCAGCAATGGAGGCGGAGGAGGCGGCGGCGGTGGCGGTGGGAGCAGCGGCGGCGGAGGTGGCAGAGGCGGTGGTGGCAGCGGTGGAGCTGGTCGCGGCTCTGCACAGAAGAGTGGCTCTGGTGGTGGTCCGCGCCAACTGCATCAGCGCACTCGTGAGACCCCGTCCCCCCAGCAGCTTCGTGAGTGGTACGCTGCGCGTCAGCGAGGTGGGGGTACTGGTCCCTGTACATACGTCCTGCGTACCGGCGACCGTGATGGTGAGCAGTGCGGGGGCTCGCACTCCACCCAGCGCTGCTTCGGCCGCCTGACCGACGCTTGGCGTCACCAGTTCCCTGACGCGACTGAGATCCCTCGCTGGGGAGAGTTGTCTTGGGCGGGGGTTGCTATCTTTGATCTTGATTATGATGCTATTCTTGCTGCCATGTATGATGTGTCTACTTGTGATGACGGTGACTATTACCTGTGTGTTCCGCCTGACCCGGGCATTGAGGCTGCTGCTCTAGGTGCTCGTGAGGCTGCAGCTCTAGGTGCTAGCGCGTCTGCTGCCCTAGGTGCTGGTGGGTCTGCTCTCTTAGGTACCGCGTCCGCTCAGGCCTTACACACCTTCACCCTTGACTCGGGTGCTTCCCGCTCCTTCTTTCGAGACCGCACCACGCTTACGCCGCTTAGTCGGCTGGTTGCGGTCTCCTTGGCGGACCCCTCTGGGGGTCCTGTCCTTGCTCGCTTCTCCACTGTCTTACCGTGCTTGGCAGCCCCCTCTGGCACCCTGTCAGGTCTCTACCTCCCCTCGTTCTCTACGAACTTGGTGAGTGGAGCTGATCTACAGGATGGGGGGGGTTGACCAGTTCACTCCTGCAAGTCAACGAGTGACCCACTGTACGTGTGCTCGGACGGGCCGACACTTGGCCACGTTTACCCGTCAGCCGGGGTCCAACCTGTACACACTGACTACTGAGTCTCCTCCGGTTGCTGAGTCTGGTCAGGTAGCTGTGTCGAGTTAGGTGTTTGCTGTAGCGTCCAGGTCTGTTTCTGAGTCTGCTCCCTGATCATGTCGTCTCCTGTCCCACCAGACTCTCCTTTGGCACCACCGCCTTGGTCACCCCTCCGTGCCTAGTCTCCGAGGTATGGCCTCCCGTGTCCTTGTCTCTGGTCTCCCCTGGTCCCTCCCTCCCCTCCCTCTGGGGCCTGCCCCTACCCGCTTTACCTGCGTCGAGGGGCGGCAGCGCGCCGCCCCTCACTCCTCCGAGTTTCCTCCGACAGAGGCTCCGCTGCAGACTCTTCACATGGACGTGTGGGGCCCCGCCCGCGTCCGTGGCCTAGGTCACGAGCGTTACTTCCTGTTGGTGGTTGACGAGTACTCACGTTATACCACAGTCTTCCCCTTGCGCAGCAAGGGTGACATCACTGGGGTGTTGATCGACTGGATCCGCGCGGCTCGTCTCCAGCTCAGAGAGAGTCTCGGCTCGGACTTTCCTGTCCTGCGTCTGCACTCAAACCGAGGCGGGGAGTTTTCCTCTGCCCATCTTGGAGCCTTCTGTCGTGCACAGGGCATCCGCTTGACCTTCACGCTTCCGGTCTCTCCACAGCAAAATGGGATTGTTGAGCGCCGCATTGGCATGGTCATGGACGTCGCTCGTACGTCCATGATCCATGCGGCTGCTCCCCATTTTCTGTGGCCGTTTGCAGTTCGGTACGCAGCGCATCAGCTCAACCTTCAGCCCCGGGTCTCCTTGCCAGAGACCTCCCCCACCTTGCGGTGGATGGGGAAGCTTGGCGATGCGTCTGCGTTTCGTGTGTGGGGATCTCGGGCGTTTGTCCACGACTTGTCTGCGGACAAGCTGTCCCTCCGTGCTGTTCCCTGCGTCTTACTTGGATTCCCTCCTGACGCGCCTGGTTGGCAGTTTTACCACCCCACCTCGCGCTGTGTTCTGTCCTCCTAGGACGTCACCTTTGACGAGTCGGTGCCTCACCACTGTCTCTTCCCCTACCGCACTGCGCCCCTCCCCCCGCCGCCGCTCTTCGTTGCGCCAAGTCCTCCCCCGGTAGACCCCCTCCCCCCTCAAGGTCCTGCCCCGTTAGGTGTGTCCTAGGTAGACGCAGTCGAGCCTGTCCAGGTAGCTATTGACTCCGGTGCTGCTAGGGGTGCTGAGCCTGCCGGTGCCGGGTCTGGGGGTGCAAAGCTTGGGGTGCGGATTCTTGGGGTGCTGAGCCTGGGGGTGCAGACCCTGGGGGTGCTGAGCCTGGGGGTACGGAGCCTGGGGGTGCTGGGTCTGTTCGTGTGGCCTCGGCGGTACTTCGTCGAGGCGGGAGCTACCCTCTCCGCAGGAGCTGCGCGAGTGGTTTGCCCGGCGCTGGAGGTGTGGTGTAGGAGCTGGAGGTGCTACTGTTGCTACTGGTCCTGGAGGTGCTCGTACAGGCGGTACTGGAGCTGCTGGGGCTACTGGAGTAGGTCCTGCTAGAGGTACTGCTGGAGTTGACGATCCTGCTGGAGCTGGAGCTACTGGAGCTGGAGCAGCTGGGGGTGTTGGCGCTGGAAGTACTGCTGGCACTAGTGCTTCTGAGGGTGCTGGAGTTGGCGCTGTTGGAGCGGGAGGTGCTACTGGGGCTAGTGCTTCTGAGGGTGCTGGTGTTGGCGCTGTTGGAGCTGGAGGTGATGCTGGCGCTGGTGCTGCCACTGGGGGTACTGGTGGTGTCCCTGCTGGTTCTCGAGGCGCTGCGCGGCCGCGGCCGTACTTTGTTCCGCTACTTGTGCATGTTCTTGGTCTCTTGCCCTCTACTGGTCCTGCTCTTTCCTTAGAGTGTCCACCGCCTGTCCGGTCTGAGTCACTGTTACAGCCCGCCTCCCCAGTGCCTGCTCCTTCTCCCTACACTTGTCCTACTGGAGGTCTTGTTGAGCGTTGTGAGCCTGCGTCTCGTCCTGCGTCGCCTGTTCGTGCTGCTCGCACTAGTACTCGTGCTCCGGGTCCGCGTCCTCCTGCCGTCCCGGGCACACACCGGATGGCACTGCGTCATTCCACTGCACCTCTGCGAGTCTCGTTGCCGTCTCCTCCAAAGTCCTCTCTTCCTGTCCTTACTGCCCAGAGTCTGACGCTCTTCGTGCTGCCGGTCCTACTCTCACGCGTCTCCTGGCTACTGTTGTCAGTGACCCTTCCTTTGAGTCCACTGCGGCGTCTGCCTTGGTTGCTGAGCTTGTCGACTTTGCTGCTCGCTGTCGTCTAGACTACGCCACTAGTCTTGTTGCTAAGTCTGAGTTTGTGTGTCCTCCGTTTGTCGGGGGAGAGTGTGATTTTTGCACAGACGTTCTTGAGGACAGGCAAGAGGAGTTCCAGTGTTTTGCTGCTGCTTTGCCTCATCTCGTGTCCACGCTGATTGCCCCTGAGGGAGACCCGGATGCACCAGACATCCTGACTCCCGATCGTACGCTGAGGCGATCGAGGGTCCCTACTCCTCACAGTGGCAGTCAGCCATGGACGCAGAGATGGCTTCCTGGAAGTCCACAGGCACCTACGTCGATGAGGTTCCCCCACCTGGGGCGAACATCATCAGTGGCATGTGGATTTTCAGGGTGAAGCGGCCGCCGGGTTCTCCGCCTGTCTTCAAGGCGCATTACGTGGCTCGAGGCTTCAAACAGCGGCAGGGAGTTGACTACTTTCATACCTTCTCTCCCACCCCGAAGATGACCACTCTTCGGATGCTGCTGCACATAGCCGCTCAGCGCGACTACGAGCTTCACTCTCTTGACTTCAGCACTGCTTTCCTACAGGGCAGCCTACACGAGGAGATCTGGCTGCGCCGCTCACCTGGCTTCACTGGGTCGTTTCCTCCTGGAACCCAGTGGAGCCTCCGGCGGCCGGTCTTTGGTCTCCGCCAGGCGCCCCGTGAGTGGCACGACACACTGAGGACTACACTTGCGGCTCTTGGGTTTGCTCCTTCTACTGCCTACCCGTCACTGTTTCTACGCACCGACACCTCTTTGCTGCCATTCTACTTCCTCGTGTACGTCGACGACTTGGTCTTTGCTACTGCTGACACTGCTGGACTCGCCCACGTGAAGTCCGGGCTGCAGAAGAGACACACGTGCACAGACCTGGGTGAACTACGTAGCTACCTTGGCTTGCAGATCACCCGGGACAGAGCACAGCGCACCATTACCCTGACTCAGTCACACATGGTGCAGCAGGTCCTTCAGCGCTTCGACTTCACGTACTCCTCGCCTCAGGCCACTCCTCTGTCTACTCTTCACTCGCTCTCAGCTCTGCCTTTGAATGAGTCCGTAGAGCCGAGTGGCCCGTACCCAGAGCTTGTTGGCTGCCTCATGTACCTGATGACCTACACACGACCTGACCTAGCATACCCTCTTAGCATCTTGGCACGCTATGTTGCTCCTGGGAGACACCGACCAGAGCACATGGCTGCAGCGAAGAGGGTGTTGTGCTACTTGTGCAGTACGTCGGGCATGGGGCTAGTGCTTGGAGGGCGACGTCGAGTGGTCCTCACAGGTCATGCAAACGCTTCTTGGGCTGATGACCAGGCTACGCAACGGTCGTCACAGGGTTACACCTTTAGCCTTGGTTCCGGCTCTGCTTCGTGGCAGTCAACCCACTCTTCTTCTGTTCTCGGCTTCAGCTATGAGGATGAGATCTACGCGGGGGCCATGGCTGCACAGGAGCTACACTGGCTCACCTACGTGCTGACTGACCTAAAAGAGCCGCCTCGTTCTCCACCTGTTCTGTACGTAGACAACAAGGCCATGCTGGCCTTGTGTCGGGAGCACAGACTGGAGCACAGAACGAAGCACATTGCTCTTCGTTACTTCCTTGCTCGTGAGCTGCAGCAGCGTGGTTAGCTGCGCCTTGCTTACGTGGCCTCTGAGGCCAACACTTCTGATATCTTTACCAAGGCCCTTCCGCCTTGTGATCATCTGCGCTTATGTACGATGTTAGGTCTTGTGCCTAATTGGCCTCACTTGCTCACTTCTTGACCTTGCTTGTACTGTGATCTTTCTATACCTGCACTTTCTTGTTTACCTTTATATATGATCTTGCATGTGAACTGGCCTTGTGGCCTTAAACTTGTGCTCGGAATGTGTGGTGACGTTGTGATCCACCCTGAGCTTGCTTTGCTTTGCTTGACTGGTCTTGTGACCTCTTGTTCTCCCCCACTTTGCCTATGGGGGTGTGTCAAACTCATATGCTATAGTCTGTGTAGGCTGTAGTGGGGTAGACAATATGGGGTACAACACTTTTAGGTTTTCCTACTTGTACCCTCCTGCTTGCTAGTTTATTCATTCCTCATTTCTTCACAGCACCATCATCTAATGCTCATCAAATCCGTTTGGTGTGGCAGCTCAGCATGCATGGGTGCTGAGTCTGTAGCTATATGGGAGGGAGAGGAAGGAGAAGCAGCCGGGCCAGGAAACAGGAGGAATGGCCGTCGGATGTCACCTTCTCCAATCTTGGCAGCAGATGGGCTAGGTACGGTCAGAGCAGATGAGGAGGCTCAGGAGCTGGCAGGGTGCCTTAGCCAGGGTAGGTTCGGAAGCAAAGAGGTGAGAAGCAACGATGAGGTGGATTGGTGGGATTGTGTGCGAGGGGAGGAGGAACGAGAGGACGGAGAGGAGGTCTCTAATCTTGAGGAAATGGGGGAGGGGGATGAGGAGTGGAGTTGGCCCAGCGAAGGAGGTGTGGAAATAGAGGGATGCGCGACAATGTTGGTCCCAGCAGTGGTGCTGCTGCTGCAGATGTGAGGAGGGGAGGTGGAGGGTGCGTGTGCGTCACCCTTGCCGATGGGGCAGAGGGGTTGCTTCGTGGACATCCATACGTCTACACACTATGCATGGAACTCTGGGGGACAGAGGGGAGCAAACGAAAGGAGGGACGAGAAGGGGTGGGAGAGTTGACTTAGAAGCCACTCGTCCACACACTCCGCATGGAACTCTGGGGGACATAGGTGGGAAGGGGGGGATGGAATGGAGGGGGGTGATTTGTCTCAGAAGCCACACGTCACTCGTCTACACACTCTGCATGGAACTAACAAGGGAGTCAAAAGGAAAAGGGGAAGAAGGGAAGGAGGGGAACGAGTGGACTCCAAAGTCTTTCATCAATAATCAACGGAAGCTGCTTGGTGGTCAACCACTCGTCCACACATTCCGCATGGAACTCTGAGGGACAAGCGCACCATGTCTACAGGGTAGCACCATATCCACAGGGTTGCACCAATTGAGACAGGGTCTGCAGGGTCGCCCGATTGGTCCTGACAAATCGTATACGTCTCTAGTGCCTTGCTTAACCCTATTTTTGAGTCAATGGGTTGGGAAAGGGCAAGCTCACCATGACCGCAGGGCAGCACTCTCAGACGGTCCCCACTTTGATAGTCATCCAAGCATATCACTCACATCTTTAGTGCCATGGTCCACCCTCTCCTCCTTCTCCTCCCCTCCTCCTTTCCTTCCATTCCCTACTTTTCCTCCACTCCCCACTAAAGTCTCCCTTGCTCCGACCCCCCTAATGCACCCACATGCATCCGAGTCTGTTCCCTTTTCCCCTCTACAAGCCTTTTTTAGAGGTCCATTATCCCCCCTACAAGCTTACGCGAGATGTTCCATAAAAGGCAAGTACGTTATTCCCGGAAGCGCTTCTAGCTTAGGAGTTGATAAGACAGTGCGCTAATCAGGTGGTGGCGGAAGCAGCAATGCTTGCATCACCACCAACCCCTCCTCCCCCATCCTCCGGCGACTTGCGCTTCCGCCCCAGCACCCCCTTATGTGCTGCCCCTTCGCGCATCCTCGAGCGCATAATGATGAGAAGCGTGAGCAGCGCTAAGAGCGCCGCATCGAGCGGTGAGGGGAGCGAGCTGGAGAGGGTGGGGAGGAGGGTGAGAGCGAGTGCAAAGGTACCATTTGGGTGTCAAACACTTTGTAGCGTGACTCAACGCACTTCCTCGCCCCCCTCCATCACTACAGAAATAGGTCCATCGGAGTAGGAGTGGGAGGAGGAAGTGGGCCACAATGATGTACATTGAATGTACATTCACTCATATGGCAACAACAAAAGCACCGAATGTACATTCACTCGTAAATCAACAGCAAAAGCCTTAAGTGTACAAGTGAGTGTATTGAATGCACGTGTGAAAACCCTCAATGTACGATTGAATGTACATCCAATGCCTTGTTGAATGGCCACACAAGCGTTATTACCTCACAACACTTGTTGTTTCCCATATTGAATCCTTGCTTAACCGCCATCACTTATGGAGTCGTTCGTGCAGACGGGCAACAGCTTACCAAGTGTATTACATCCGCACCATGTTCCCAGCCGTTCCTTCATCTTCCCACATCGGTTACCCCACCGTCACTGCAAGGATCAAACTACCAGTGGTAGGTAGGCACATGCAAGCAACAACGCATTCTACGGACTAAGCCACAACAACCAGAGCATGTCTCGAAATGCTCTCTCCTTGCCCCTCATATATTTTCTCCCAACATTTCTAGGGTTGCACCAAGAACAGGCAAACATCTACATCCGTAGTATATCCGCTCTCAAAGCACACTGTCTCATACCCGGGTTTCTCCCATGAGGGGTCAGACTACCAGTGACAGGCACAGGCGGGCAACAACACATTCTACGGACTAAGCCGCAACAAGAGCATGGCTCGAAAAGCGCTCTCTCTCAAGAGGACCTCTATTGATGTGTATATAGGTACAGGCAAAGCACCTGGAACTTCCTAGCACGCACGTTAGCCTAGGCATGCGATTTCAAAGTGCTCATACTCTCTCTCTCTCTCTCTCTCTCTCTCTCTCTCTCTCTCTCTCTCTCACACACACACACTTTCTCTCTCTCTCGATCTCTCTCTCTCTCTCTCTCTCTCTCTCTCTCTCTCTCTCTCTCTCTCTCTCTCTCTCTCTCTCTCTCTCTCTCCTTGGCTAGCATCACTGCAAGGATCTGACTACTAGTGGCGGGCACAGACAGGCAGCAATACCTTCTGCGGGGTAAACACCATGAAGAGCGTCATATCGGCCTTCTGGCTTGGTCACCAGCGATGCTCCGGGCTAGGCACTGAAGGCTGCTACAACATCGATAAATGGTGAGTTGTTGTTGCGAGCTTACTTTTGAGAATTCTTAAGGCATCAGCTGTGCAGCATGGCAACATCTCTTCCCCCACTACTCTATCTCCTTGACAAATCATGCCATCCTGCATCGCTCCATCTTATGCCAATCCCACATTGTTCCATACCATGTCACCCCTCATTGCTCCAATTGATGCCACCCTGCGTTGCTCCAATCAATGTCAAGTGGCAAAAGCACAGTTGGCGAGCACATGAGTGGTGCCCGTGACCTATGTGCAACGTTTATCAGATAAGGTATGGTTCTGATCAAGTATGGGAGTATTAATGCATGCGTTAGCATTAGATGTGGTCAAAAATGGTATTGGTTGGTAGGACTCGTGTCCATGACCTATGTGCAACACGTGTTTGATAAGTTATGATGAGATGGATAAGGTATGAGATGGATAAGGTACCTGAATTGGATAAGGTATTTGAGATGAGAAATGTGTTCAAGTTGGAAAGGGTATGTCAGAATTATATTCTTATACCTGCATGTAGTTCTAGCTGTAGTGTAGATATGAACTTTATAGGTGGTGCACCTCTTTCTTCACTTGTTTGCTATATGTACTCTCTTGCTATAGTAAACACCCATTCCCAATTCTCTCGACACTCTCCCTTGGCACAAACTACTCGACTTCCCCTTGGCCTAGGCTACCAAGCCTAGGCCCCACTTAACTCTCAACTACCTCTTAAGCTCGGATTCTAACATGGCATTAGAGCGTGTTTCATCCTGGCCTGTGGGCCCGCCTTATGCTTCCGCTACTGTTTTTCCGGTCGCGCGCCTAGGGCGCGTGGCGGTTTTCGTCCTTTCCCGCCCCCGGGTGGCGAGTGACATCTTCTCTGCCCGTCGCGTGCCCCGTGGCATGCGACGGTGCCCTAAACTTGCCCTAAACCCTGAACCTCGCTTTGATACCATGTTAAGATACTAGAAGGAGAATGGCTTAGGAGCCTTAGTAACTTAGGTGAGTTCGAGTTGAAGGGTGAAGTTCGAGGGTGTGTACATGGGGGGGGGGGGGGGGGGGGGGGGGTTCTTGGCGCAGAACTCAGCAGGAAGTGCAGCGCGGTAGCGAATGTCACTAGTGCGAAGGTGCGTAATGAGGTCAGCGACTATGGGAAAGGCAGCAAGGTCAGGGAAGAGGTATGGTAGCATGAGGCGGCTCAGTGCAGCAGTGGCAAGGGAAGAGTAGCGTGCAACTACAGCGTCGTACAAGGTCTGAGCACTCTTGTACGGGCTAAAGTGTGCACGCTCAGTGGTCGGTAAGTGGTGGCGCACAGCAAGGCGAGCAGCAGCATCGCGCGTGGCCCACTGTGAGCGAACAGTGGCGTCAGCATCAGCAGCAGGGGCAGGGGAGGCACCAGAAGTGAGGTTAAACAGCGAGAGGCCGTCTGCCCTATCGTAGTGCAGGAAAAGCTGCAGATCATCTACCCAGACCTCAAAGTCCACTGCGCGACCCTCAGCGTCGAAGGTGAGAACGCTAGGGGAGGCCATAACAGCAGTAGACAGGCAGTGAGTACAGTGGGGCAGGGCAGTGTTGTGGCAGAGACTATGCTCTTACCAGGCAAGTGGGGCGGTCGGGCGGCTCGGCAGCTCGGCGGTCGGGCGGCTCAGCTGCTCGGCGGCTCGGTGGTCAGGCGGCTCGGCTGTTGGGCGGCTCGGCGGTCGGGCGGCTCGGCGGTCGGGCGGCTTGGCTGCTGGGCGGCTCGGCGGTCGGGCGGCTCGGCTGCTGGGCGGCTCAGCGATCGGGCGGCTCAGCTGCTCGTCGGTTCGGCTGCTCGGCGGTGCGGGCGCTGGGCGGCGAGGCCGCAGGTGGCGGCGAGGCCGCAAGTGGCTACGGGGCCGCAGGTGGCGGCGGGGCCGCAGGTGGCGGCGGGGCCGTAGGTGGCGACGAGGCTGCAGGTGACGACGAGGCCGCAGAGGGGCCAAAACGAGGCCGTAAAGGGGCCAGACGGGGCCGTAGCGGGGCCAGACGGGGCCGTAGCGAGGGGCCGTAGAAGGCGGCGCGAGGGGCCGTAAGGGCGGCCAAAGGTGGCCACTAAGGGCGGCTCGAGGCGCTACTCGGGTAAGAGCGAAGCGCGCTCCGGGCAGGGAAGAAAAAATTCGTGGTGGGCCCTAGGCAGCATTCCCACTCGGGAACCTGCTCGATACCATGTTAGAAACCCAACCACTAGACCATTGGGATAAAAGGGCTTGTTAAGTAGCGGATCAGTGCGCCCATAACCCCCCAGGACAACGAGCCTGTAACCCTTCCCTAGGATCAATCGGGGATCACCAGTGGACCTCTGACAGGGTATACAAGTTTGGACAAGGTATTTGAGCTGGATAAGGTATTTGAGTTGGATAAGGTATATGAGCTGGAACAGGTATTTGAGTTGGATAAGGAATTCCACTTGGACAAGGTATTTGAGTTGGATAAGGTATTTGACTTGGATAGGGTATTTGAGTAGGATAAGGTGTATGACTTGGGTGACATTTGAATAAACTCAAGAAGCACCTTGAGTTATGTCCACAGGTTGACTCTGCACCTTGCATGTTCCTTCATCTATCAGACGTCCATGCTCATTGCCCTTTCGACCTCATTGCCCGTGCCAATCTTCACCAGGTGACCTTGGCAGGTGGCTTCCTACACATCTGGAATAGCAAGGAGGCAACCTCGAGTGTTCTTTTGAGCCTTGAGCATCCTCCACACCTATCCATCTGTGCACCTCGTTGTTCGTGTTGATCCTCACCAAGTGGCCCTAGCAGCCGACTTTCTAAACAAAGCCAACAGCGATCTATTGCCCACTTCATATTCTCCCTTCCCCCTCCTCTTCCTCTGTGTGCCCTCAGGTGGCCCTAGCAGCTGACTTCCTGCACAAGTGGAACAACAAGAAGTCGGCCACGGGTATGGGGTACAGCTATATCCTGCACCAGGTGTGTGGCGGTAACCAGAAGTGGGTGTTCAAGGAGCTGTGTGTCAGAATCCCAACCACTATACCATTGGGATAAAAGGGCTTGTTAAGTAGCGGGCCAGTGCGCCCATAACCCCCCAAGCCAACGTACCTGTAACCCTTCCTTATGATCAATCAAGGATCTCCAGTGGACCTCTGACACCCCCCCCCCCCCCGCCGCACTGGGAGGCCCGAAGTGCACACACTAGGATTCGAACCCGAGACCTTCGCTCTGATACCATGTTTAAAATAAAGGGAAGAAACGGTTTGTTGACTATCGAGAATGTTGGGTACAAGTAACAAACCCTATACCCTACATTGGCTACCCCACTACAGCCTACATATCATTATCACATAAACATATAGTTTGACACTGTGTGTCGTTGTAATGACTTGTGAGTGTATAGCATGGAGGCAGCCTCCGTCAAAAAAATATTTGTGGCGGTTATAGGCTGTAGTGGGTGACGCTCTAAACACAGCTCAATTAGGATTAGGTACATGTACTCATTTTCTCATCAATGCATCCATTCCTGTTCTCTAGATTCTGACAGCCTCGAGTGTTCTTTTGAGTCAAGCAACAGTCACCTTCTTCCATACCTATCCATATATCCCCATTGCACCTCATTGCCCGTGCTAATCCTCACCAGGCGGCCCTAGCAGCTGACTTCTCGCGCAACTAAAACAACAAGGAGTCGACCACGAGTGTGGGATACGACTATATCATGCGCCAAATGTGTGTGTGAATGTGTGTGTGGCGATAACCAAACGTAACTATACAGATAGCCGTGTGTGTGATTGTAATGAGTGGTGAGTGTACAGCAAGGTGCGTATTACTATACTTGCAGCAGGGGTGCTGTGGTGTGTGTACCCATTAGGAACGGCGAATGAGAATGTACTGGGAGGTGCGTAGCAAATACATTGTGCATCATGTGTTTGTGTGGCTTTGGCAAGAGTTTATTGTAATGAGTGGCAGTCTTTGTCACCAAGGTGACAGGAACAAGGTAGTTGGGATAAGTCCACCGTAATATAAATTACTTCATTAAGGGCAGTTCGGTTTTCCCCATCCGCTCCCTTCGTGTTTCCACGTAACAATGTCACCTGGACACGAGAGGCTATGTACCATCTTGTATGAAGCATCCAACCACCTCCCTTGCGTTTCCACCAACCACTGTCGCCTGAGGGGGCGACTTGACATCAATAGGTGTGTGGCGGCCTATCTGAAAGCGAGGTTTTATCTTGGGGCCAATCTCCTTTTCTATGCAGAGGCATGTCAATAGTGAGTCGATTCATGTGCTCGTGAGCGTATTTGAGCCTGCATCGCTTCCTCTAATGAACCTTGCATGTCTTTCCATTCCCGCTTTCGTGTTTTGTATCTGAACCTAACAATCTCGTTTTGCCTTTCCTGATGGATCACATGAAAAAAAATACTGTAAATTTGGACTTGGTGTGTCTGTTGGGGAATAGATGACTGTGGTGCTTTTTTCACAAACCTTACCTAAGCACTTTCAAAGTTGCTGATTAGGTCGCTTTTATATGAAAGATCTCCAAAGTTATCATGTATGTTTTTTATTAGTTTCTTCTAGCTAGTACACAAAGAGGCCTAATATCCAGATATTATTCTGTACAGAGAATTTGTTTGATCTTCGGTGATTGTTTGTCCAACCCAAGGCTGTATTGGAATATACAAAATAACACATTTCTAGGGTTTTCTTCCTGAAGCTGTACCCATTTTGAGAGTCGAATATAGTACATTTCCATCGAGAACCTGCTCGTTCCGCTAAAACTAGCTGACTATATCGGCTTCCTCGACATGCCCTAAACAATTATCACTGCTACAATCCAGTGAGGGCCAAGATGACTCACGAGCTGTAACCCTCTGTGATGAAAACACGATACTTTCGCAACCATCTAAATTGTTTCTCAAGGAGGTCCGCGAAACAATGTTATTTCGTTTGAAACTCTTTCCGAAAGAGCAGAACAAAGGAGACCACCTTGAAGTGCGCGGCTTGTATTCAGCGTCGGAGCGCATTACTGAAAAGTCGGCTGTATTGCTACCAGCAATAATCTCCTAGTGCAAACCCACTAACAAAAATCTTGGAATGTTTGAGCAAAACAAGCACGACATAGCAAGCAGCAGCAGTTCTTGTGGAGGTACAAAGGCGAGAGCGAAGCTGATTCACTCGCCAAATCACCTTTACCAACGTGCATCATAAGCTCCTCCTACCTGGTAGAACGTCCCTTGCTATTCGAGCCATGGATTCAAATGCACGTATCGCGCGGGTGGTAGGCCTGCTCACTGTCATTCTGTCCTTCATTCAATTCTAACCTGCCTTCGCCCTTCGAGTGCTAAGCAATCCCGCAGCAGCCCATGCCAGTGTTGATAGCGAAGCTTCTCTAGCGGGAGCTTCAGCTGCTACTGCATCTGAATCCGGAACAAGCGGTCCAGAGGCAGCGAGCGTGATCCAGAGCGGTGAAGCGGACCCGTGCACGCTGTGGAGTCAGGAAATCGCCACGAATGCAGGGATCTGGAACGTTGCGAAACCCTCTACAGTTCACGAATGCTTGCGCAATTTCAAAATCAGGTAACGACTCGTTTGATATTGCAAATGCAGTAGCATTGACCTTCTGGAAAAACGACTTCATTTGAACAAGCGTTTCTGTTTTTGAAAAAAAAAACCCTTTGACTTTGAGCAGGGAGAGCGACGTGGAAGATCTCCGGTCCGTGTTCAATGGAGTCAACAACCACTACGTTTACAAGGACACTGCCGTTGACTCGCCCGACCAGACGAACCTTCCCAGCAGCGTCGACATCGTCGCGGAGCTGACGGCCATTCTGCAGCGCGCCGAGCAGGGTGAATACGAACGGCTGATGGACGCCCACGTGGACACATTCAACGCGCTCAACGGCCTGAACGACGGCCACACCATGTTCTGGTCCAACTGCTTCTTCGGCGTGGCTACCTTCGTCCTCCCGCTTCCGCTTTTCGCGGTCGTGGAGGAAGGTCAGCAGATCGTTCGCGTCGCCACGCGCCAATGTGAGTCTCTCTGCCGCGCGATTGTAAAACCTCTCACACGTACGCACGCACGTACATTACGCTCAGGCGAACTCGTTTTCCAATTACGCTTCGTTTCAAAGTGTATAAGTAACGCTGCCTGTGGCCGTGTTTCATCGCGCCATACCCTTCAGACCTGGAGCGGCTCAACGGGATCGATGAGGACGCGAAGAAGCTCTGGGGTTTCGATTTTTCCGCCTACGAGTTACAGCAGGTACGCTACTGTCGCTAAACGGGTACATTAAATAGCAGAAAAGCCACAATACACGTGGTTTGCAATATCGGCCAGTGTCTATAAAGTAGCAAGGGCATAGAACTCCCTCGTCCCCTCTCTGCAGGTGCTCGCCATAGAGGGCCAGCCGGCAGTGGAGTATATCAAGCAGTGGGCGGACAAGCACGGCGGCATGGTGCGCAACCCCAGTGCGCGTTTCAACATGATGTTCGCCGGGCTCGACCCGGAGGGAAAAGCCAAATTGAGCCATCACGCGGGGGAGTTTGTTGTGCGGGAGCTGGTTCCAGAAAGCGATACGCTGCAGGTGTCCGTTTTCACAGGGTGAGCCTTATGCACACAAAACGGCAAGAATGTACTTCCATTAACCCTAGTTGGTACCACTGAATTCTCATGCCCTGTTGTTCTGTTGGCATTTTCTGTTGTCACTGTTTTGTTATTGTTTTGTCTGGGTGGTTTCTGTGGCTGGGAGCAACAGCGGGGCAGCGGAGAACGTGAGCGTGCCATGGATGGCTGTCTCGAACCCACAGCCCTTCAACGACTCGCACTCCTACTGGACCCTCAACTGCACCAAGCACAACGAGCGCTGTCCAGGCGACGCTGATGCTGGCACGCAACAGCAGCAGCGGCAGCAGTGGCAGTGGTAGCGGCAGCAAGGAGAAGCAGGCTCCGTGTCCTGTGTTTGAGCGTGATGTGCTGAGGAGGCGACCCCAGTACCAGCAACACCAGCGGCCCCACAGGCGCCAGCAGCAGCAGCCACAGGAGAAGCAGGAAGGCAAGGAGGAAGCAGGGTCGTCAAGCAACGATGCGCAGAGCAGCGACAAGGTTGCACCCAGGATACTGGCTGGAGAGGAGGGGGCAGCCATCACAATGGAGAAGGTGTCTGCTGACGATGCCTACTACCTGGTATGCGCGTGTGACAGTATGCGCGTGTGACTGTATGCGTGTGTGACTGTGTGCGGGTGTGACTGTGTGCGCGTGTGACTGTGTGCGCGTGTGACTGTGTGCGCGTGTGACTGCATGCAGGTATCAGTGTTCGTGCTGAAACGCTATCAAGAACCGCATTCAACCTCCCAGCTCTCCTCTCTCTCCCCTGGCAGTCCCCTCAACCCCCCTTAACCGCACTTCACCACTCTCACGAGTATCTGTTGCACAACTGCACAGCAGTGATCTGCTGCACCACGGCGAGTAAGCTGACCGTCACCAGCCCTGGCTTGCAACCCTCTGGACCCTTCTGCACCCCTCTGCACCCCTGGACACCCCTCTGAATCCCTCTGCACCTCTCTGCACCCCTCTGCGCCCCTCTCAGGTGTATCTGGTGGACAACCGCACGGCAGTGATAGTGCTGCACACATTCAGCGTGGACCCCACTACGGAGGAGGAGCTCGCAGTCAGCAGGCCTGACGTGAATCCCATCAACTACCTCGCTGAGGAGATTCTCAAAGCCATGGATACTGCCAGGAGGTACGCGCGCCCTCTCCGCTTCGCCCCCTGCTAGTCCTCCCTGCTAGTCCTCCCTGCTAGTCCTCCCTGCTAGTCCTCCCTGCTAGTCCTCCCTGCTAGTCCTCCCTGCTAGTCCTCCCTGCTAGTCCTCCCTGCTTGCCCTCCCTGCTTGCCCTCCCTGCTTGCCCTCCCTGCTTGCCCTCCCTGCTTGCCCTCCCTGCTTGCCCTCCCTGCTCGCCCTCCCTCCTCGCCCTCCCTGCTCGCCCTCCCTGCTCACCCTCCCTGCTCGCCCTCCCTGCTCGCCCTCCCTGCTCGCCCTCCCTGCTCGCCCTCCCTGCTCGCCTTCCCTGCTTGCCCTCCCTGCTTGCCCTCCATGCTTGCACACCAATTTTCCCTTACTGAAAAACCCTTCTCTCTCTCAGCATTTTGGACATTCATCTCCCAACTTCTCCCTTCTGAAATTTTACTGAAAACCAATTCTGAACCTTTCCCCCGCCCCCCCCGCGCGCAGCACCGACTGCGCGGAGGTCATATTCGACGTGCGCGATAACGGCGGCGGGTACGTCACACTGGCCTCACACACAGTCGTCGCACTTCTCGGCACGCGCAACGTGCCTCTAGCGGAAGCAACCCTACCCATGGACTTCATTATAGGCACCAACTTCACCTGGAGCCTCATGGAGGATCAGGCCATTCCTGGCTACGTCACGAACGCGTACACTCAGCCCAGCGACGGCACGTCGCTCCTCTCGTCTGCTGAAGACTACACTCCTCTGCAAAACGTCCCCTTCTCCGTCGCCGGCCGCATCGGCACCTATACCGCGGATTTTAAACTGAATTTCGATTATTTCTACGGCGACTTGGCGGCGCGGCCCGAGTTTTCGGAGCCGTTTTTCGGCGCGCGGCCGTTTCTGTTTCTCGCGGACGGGGACTGCTTCTCCACCTGCGCCGTCCTCACGCACATGCTGGGTAAACGCTACAAAGTACCCATGGTAACCGTGGGTGGTTACCTCGACCAGCCCGTGTCCGTGAGCGCGTCGTGCCTGGGCTACACCATGCTCTCGTTAAACTGCGCCGTCTCGGTTCCGCTAAGCCGCACGAACCACGCCAACGACCCGCACGCGTCGAAACCGTTTAAAACGAACATGGATGTTTCCATGGCGTTTACTAACGGGTACGTGGACTCCGGCGTTCCGTGCGAGTTCGAATTTCTGCCCAGTCAGCACCACGTGGACTACACCGTAGATCGCATCGACAAGCCCGAGGTGATTTGGAGCGACGTCGCGAAACTCTTCCCGGAATTGCCGCTGCCACCGGTGATCGCTCAGTCGCAGGCTGCAGTGTAACTCTTCCGCAACTGCACCGTCAGTCACGCGAATCGGTTTGGCGAATCAAGAGGAGTTGCCACCAGAACCATCCTAGCATTACCTTAGCGAATAACGAGCACTTTCTGTGGATGTTAGCTAGTTTAGCATTACGCAATAAAGAGCTCCTTATTAGCGCGTTTAGCACTACGCAATAACGAGCACTTTCTGTGGATGTTAGCTAGTTTAGCATTACGCAATAAAGAGCTCCTTATTAGCGCGTTTAGCACTACGCAATAACGAGCTGCCTATTTGGCACGGCATGGTGTTCCCTGCGATTTTCCCTGGACGCCTTGAAATACTTCGTTATGCAGCTATCCGCTCTACAAGCTGGACAGCCCATGTTTTGTCATACATTGGTTAAACACCAAGTGAAATAGTGTACTTTGGCTCTGCACCGTACCCCAACTTTGCACTGCACTCACGAGATTGTTATGTCCCTTTTGTCAGAGCTTGATCCGTGGGTCAGGACCTCGATACACGTGCGCCTTTGGTAGGGTGGGTGGGTGGGTGCCCCAAAAGCACATCGCCCTGCTCCTGCCGTGCCCTCCCATCCATCGCGACAGCTAGGTGGGTCACGACACAACTCGCGGACAGAAACAGCTGCTCCTCTCGTTCACTTCGCCTCCCTCCCCAACCCAGATCTCGCTTGCCGTCAGCTCGCTGTCCATTGGCTGATCTGTCGGGCAGGCCTCGCTGTAGGATGCACGGATCGCTTTCCTCCTGCACTCCGTTGTGCACGTGTGCTCTTATCGCATCTACTGTTACAGTTAGTTCACAGACATCCCACTCCGCCCACAGTCTTTTGCCTGGGGCAAAAGGACCGTCTCATGCCGCTCATCTCCGCATCGCGAAGGCAGGATCGGTCGTGCCTGGTACAATCGGATCGGGAATCAACGTCAGGTCGGGTGCATGCGCGACTGTTTCGCACGATCGGTCCTTCTGATGTTCCCTATATTAAAAATTTCGCCCTTATCCAAATGCGCTGTTCGAATCGACCGCCTTGAGGAGTGCGGCTCGTATTCAGCGTCGGAGCGCGTGAGTGAAACGTTGGTTCTAACAACATGCTCGCTCTGCCAGCAACGCCTCCCTGGCGACGCGAGCTCGCAAGCAGTGCTTGGAATAATCGTGGAGTATATAAACAAAACAGCTAGTGCCGGGGGTGCAAAGGCGAGTGAGAAATAGCAGCAGCAGTTTTGTTGTTGCACACCGGGGGTGCAAAGGCGAGTGAGCTGATTCACTCGCCACCTCACAACTTCAGCCATGTCAGAAGCCCCTCCTATCCTACCCGGTAGAGTCGTCCCTTGTTGCGGCCCAAGCCATGGGTTTACGGGGATGCCTCGTGCGGGTGGGCCTGCTTGCCGTCGTTCTCTCCATGATTCATTTCCAGCCTGCCTTCGCCGGTCGACTTCTCGTAGACGATTCCATAGCAGCCTCTCTCAGTGCTGATAGCGAAGCTTCTCTAGCGGGAGCCGCTGATGTTACCGTTGGATCGGGAACGAGCGGTCCAGAGGCAGCGAGCGTGGTGCAGAGCGGTGCAGCGGACCCGTGCGCGCTGTGGAGTCAGGATATTGCCACGAATGCAGCGAGCTGGGACGTTGCGAAGCCCTCTACAGTTCGCGAATGCTTGCGAAACCTGAAGATCAGGTAACGTGCCGCGTCAACGAGAGGCTGTGACCTTCTGGAAACCATTTACCAAATCCTTTAGCAATCTTTTCTGTTTTTGCGAAATGACTCGCTTTGACTTGAGCAGAGAGAGTGACGTGGAAGATCTTCGGTCAGTAGTCAACGGAGTCAACAACCACTACGTCTACAAGGACATCGCCGTTGACTCGCCCGACCAGACGAACCTTCCCAGCAGCGTCGACATCGTCGCGGAGCTGACGGTCATTCTGCAGCGCGCCGAGCAGGGCGAATACGAACGGCTGATGGACGCCCACGTGGACACGTTCAACGCGATCAACGGCCTGAACGACGGCCTGAACGCAGCAAGCAGCAGCGGCGGCGGCAACGGCGGCGGTGGCGGCGGCGGTGGAGGCAGCAAAGAGAGGGGTTTGGGGGAGGCTCTTCCTGTGTTCCAGCGGGATGTGCTGAGGAGGCGACTCCAGTATGGGCAACACCAGCAGCCCCACAGGCGCCAGTTGCAGCGGCAGTTGCAGGAGCAGCAGGCGGAGGGGCAAGAGGAGCAGGGGCAAGAGGCGCAGGGGCAAGAGGCGCAGGGGCAAGAGGCGCAGGGGCAAGAGGAGCAGGGGCAAGAGGCGGAGGGGCAAGAGGCGCAGGGGCAAGAGGCGCAGGGGCAAGAGGAGCAGGGGCAAGAGGAGCAGGGGCAAGGGGAGCAGGGGCAAGAGGAGCAGGGGCAAGAGGAGCAGGGGCAAGGGGAGCAGGGGCAAGGGGAGCAGGAGCAAGGGGAGCAGGGGCAAGAGCTGGAGGGGCAAGAGACAGAGGGGCAAGGGGAGCAGGGGCAAGAGGAGCAGGTGCAAGGGGAGCAGGGGCAAGAGGCGCAGGGGCAAGAGGAGCAGGGGCAAGGGGAGCAGGGGCAAGAGGAGCAGGGGCAAGGGGAGCAGGGGCAAGGGGCGGAGGGGCAAGAGGCGGAGGGGGAGGGGCAAGAGGCGCAGGGGCAAGAGGCACAGGGGCAAGAGACGGAGGGGCAACAGGGGGAGGATCAACAGGGGGGTGGGGAAGAGGTGGGTGGGGAAGAGGTGGGTGGGGAAGAGGCGGGTGGGGAAGAGGCGGGTGGGGAAGAGGTGGGTGGGGAAGAGGCTGGTGGGGAAGAGGCGGGTGGGGAAGAGGCGGGTGGGGAAGAGGCAGGTGTGGAAGATGGGGTTGGAGAAGACTCAGGTGGGGAAGAGACGGATGGGCAAGGGGCGCCGGTGGTAATCATCTTCTAAGAAGTGTGGCTCTTAGGGTGTAACAGAGTTTGAATAGTTAGAGTAGTTAGTGTAGTAGCTGGTAGTAGGCAAAGTAGATACGCTACACCACTAGTAACAGGCAGCTGTCAAGTTCGGCCAGTTGGTGTTGAAGGGGAGCAGGTTGGTTGAATGTGTGTCAGTCAGTGCCGACATGCACAACTTCTAGAGTTGACTCGCAGAACGGGCTAACTCAGGCTAACCGTAATAAACCCGTAGCACAATCATAGAAGTTTATGTTTGTTAGAGCCTTCTAGATCTCCATGTAACCTGATAAGTATCTAGATTGTGAACGCAAGCCGAGCAACTTCTGAGGCGCCTCGAGGTGGTTGAAATCAAGACACTCCGTCCAAAACATGGAGCTTTTCAAGCGAAGCGGGAGCTAGCAAAGGGAAGCAAAACAACCCATAACCAGCACGGATAACCCACCCACCCACGTCTTTCTGACCAGAACGCAGCAGCATCAACATCATATGGAACTGGTTTTGAGGGGGTTTTTGTTTCATTCTTGCATACCGTACACTTGCCAGGTAATCTATTGTACCGGAGTGAAATACATCTCATAACGTCAGAGCTACAGGCAGCCAACAGGTCAGTGGCTGAATTTCTCACAAGGCTCAGTAACTGGGTGCCTTGTTAAATGCTTTTGCTGAATGTCACTCTCTGGCTGGCTGCAGTCAGCAGCATATCGCCGGATGCATGCAAAGGTGGTTACAGGGATGGCTCTGGTTGGTGTGAGATGGTGTGAGATGCACCATCATCCGATGCTCGTCAAATCCGTTTGGTGTGACAGCTCAGCATGCATGGGTGCTGATTCAGCAGCTGAAGAGGAGGGAGAGGTAGGAGAACCTGCCGGGCCAGGAGGCAGGAGGAATGGCCGCCGGATGTCACTAGCTCCAGGCTCGGCAGCAGACGGGCTAGGTACGGCCAGAGCATGCAAGGAGGCTCGGGAGCTGGCAGGGTGCCTTATCCAAGGTAGGTTGGGAAGCAAAGAGGTGAGAAGCAATGACGAAGGGGATGGGTGGTATTGTGGGTGAGGGGAGGAGGGATGAGAGGAGGGAGAGGAGGTCACTGATCTTGAGGAAGAGGGGGAGGAGGATGAGGAGGAGGAGGGTGGGGAGGAGGATGAGGAGTGGAGTTGGCTCGGCGAAGGAGGTGTGGGAACAGAGGTACCTGCGGCAATGTTGGTGCCAGCAGTGCTGCTACCGCTGCTGCTGGTGTTGCTGCTGATGGTGCACATGGGAGGAGGGGATGTGGAGGGTGCGTGTGCGTCACCCTTGCAGATGGGGCAGAGGGGCTGCTTGGTGGTCAACCACTCGTCCACACACTCCGCATGGAACTCTGCGGAACAAGGGGGAGCAAGGGAGTCGAGAGGAAAAGGGGAACAAGGGAAGGACACGCACAGGTGAACAGTCAGCAGGGAACTCTGCAAGTGTTGAGTGGCGGACAGAGGGGAGAGGGAAGTGGGGGGAGGGGGAGAAGGGGAGAGGGGAGAGGGGAGAAGGGATAGCGGATAGGGGAGAGGGGCGAGGGGAGAAGGGATAGGCGAGAGGGGAGGGAGAGGATTGGGGTCGGGCCATTTGCTGGTCCCCTCAACATGGGACTCTGAGTGCGGCGAGAGGAGGTTGGGGAGGGAGGGTGCGGTGGGGGATGGGGAAGAATATCAATGACACGGGAGAGTGAGAGTGCGGAATAGTCATGGTTTAAAGGGGGGAGGAGTGGGGAAGAGAGGGGAGGGGAGGGGAGGGGAGGGGAGGGGAGGGGAGGGGAGGGGAAGGGAGGGGAGGGGAAGGGAGGGGAGGGGAGAGGAGGGGAGAGGTGAAAGGCATGGTGAGGCTTAGGCACCCTAACGCATAGGAAAGAGGGGCTGGAATAAGCGGTTTGGGAAGAGGGGGCTGGGGAAGGCGGGGGTGGGGATGGGTTGAGGGGAAGGGCAAGGCAAGCGCACCATGCCCGCAGGGCAGCACTCTCAGGCGGTCGCCCGATTGGTAATCGTCCAGGCAGATGGCGCATGTCTCTAGCGCCCTGCTCCACCCCCTCCTCCTCCTTCTCCCCGCCGCCTTCCCCGCCTCCTTTCCCTCCTCCTTTCCCTCCTCTCCCTGCTCACTTCTTCCCTGCTCCTCCACATCTCCCAGCGACTCATCCCCATCCTCCCCTTCCTCCACTCCATTATCCCCTTTACAAGCTTCCGCGAGATCTTCCATAGAAGGCGAGAACGTTATTTCCGGAAGCGCTTTCAGCTCCGCAGCTGATAAACCGATGCGCTTCTCGGGCGGCGGCGGAAGCAGCAGCGCGCGCATCACCACCAGCCCCTCCTCCCCCATCCCCCCGGCGGCTTCCGCTTCCGCCCCCGCGACCCCCCACGCGCCCCCCCTCCGCGCCTCCTCAAGCGCGCGCCGTATCCGCTGCTGGCGCACGATAATCAGAAACGCGGAGAGGAAGACGGAGAGCGTGAGCAGCGCGAGGAGCGCCGCAGCGAGCAGCGGGAGGAGCGAGCCGGAGAGGGTGGGGAGGAGGATGAGGAGCGAGGCGGGTTGCGCGGCGAGGAGCGAGAGCAGCAAATGGCCGTCCGCGTGGGAGATGTAGACGGCGGGGATCGCCACGTCCCACACGTTGCGCGCGGACACTGCGCAGGCCGGGGGGGAGAACGGGGGGCGGGGAATATGGGGAGAGAAGGGTGGGTGAGTAAGAGGAGCGAGAGGAGTGAGAGCAGCAAGTGGCCATCCACGTGGGAGATGTAGACCGCGGGGACTACCACGTCCCACACGTTCCGCACGGACCTAGCGGGGAGCGGGCGGGTGCGGGGAGGACGGGGGGCGGGGGAGGAAGAAGGGGAATGAGGAACAAAACTTGCGGGGTATATTCAAGGCGCAGCAACAAGGACCGCAAGTCCGCCGGCACTTCCGCGTGAGAGGTGCGGACAGCGCAATCACCACGCGCCGCACGTTGCGCGCGGACGTGGGCTTGGGAAGGCAGTGGGTTCAGGGGAGGGGGGCGGGGGGAAGGCAAGGAATGTATGGATTGGGAGCAGGGTTGGCTGAAAGGCGATTGTGATAGGCAACTATCCTGCTCCCTATCCATTCAGGCAACTATCGTGCCAGGGTTGTGATAGCAGTGCTCCCTATCCATTCAGGCAACTATCGTGCCAGGGTTGTGATAGCAGTGCTCCCTATCCATGCATTCCTTGGATAGGGAAGCGGGCGGAATCAGGCAACTCCACTCAGGCGAAATCAGGCAACTCCACTCAGGCGGAATCAGGCAACTCCACTCAGGCGGAATCAGGCAACTCCACTCAGGCGGAATCAGGCAACTCCACTCAGGCGGAATCAGGCAACTCCACTCAGGCGGAATCAGGCGCGTGTGTGTCTGGGAAGGGAGTGCACACGCGGGCGTTGCGCGCGGGGTGGGGTGAGCGGAAGGTAGGAGAAGGGATAACATGTCTCGTTATTGTGGTTCACTCACTCGATATAAGCTCGTCGTTGTCCTCGTTATTGAACACTATCGCGGCCGCGTACCCCGCCACTTGCGCGTTCAGAACTTTGGTGTCGAATAGGCAGTTGCCACGTGTGATCAGCGCGAAGGCCCGCTCGGCGCGCTTTGCGCGGGACGCGAGCGGCTGACACGCGTCGAGCGGCTCCGCTCGGCGCAAAACGCCGCGAATGCCGCTCGAGGGGATGATACCGCCTGGGGACGGCGGGGGGGAAGAGAGCGGGGAAGGGGGGAGATGCATCGGGGGGAGAGGGGGAAGGGGCGGTGGGGGGGAGATTGGAGATATGTACCCGCGCCGATGCAGCTGTGGCAGCCGTATCACAGCTCGGCGCGCAGCTGCGTTACCAGTTGCGTTACCAAAAGGCTCGGCGCGCAGATGCGCAGCAAGGCAGCATGGCGCACAGCGCTGAGCTGCGAGTGCTTGTTGAATTTAGCGTACGCAGCGGGGAGAAGCGGGTGAAGCGCGCGGATTGTGAGGCGCAATCCCGGTGAGGTGCAAGGCGTGCTGCGTTTGATGCGGTGAGTGCGCGGCGGGTGAGGGCGCGGAGGGTGCGTGCGCAAGTGGTGAGTGCGCGCCGGATAAGAGCGCGAATGGTGAATGCGACGAACTCAACGGCTGAGATGAAACGGAGGGGCGTACCAAAGTTGGCGTCGACGTCATTGATGACGTAAGAGGCGTTCTTGGGAGTTACGACGACGATCGCCGCCGAGGCTGGCAGCGCACGGAGATGCAACGTCGCGCACCATGTGATTACAGCGAGGCACGATAACAACCGACTGCGTCGCGCACTCATGCTGGCCAAAACCTAGTGGAACCTATTGCTGCGGCGTAGTGGCGACGGGAGTACGGAGAGTGGAATAGGGTAAGCAGGGCGAGGGGGCTTTGGAGCTCCACTTCCCTCGCGTAGCTCGTATCAGCTACTGCGTGTCTGCAACTATGTGTCAGTACAAGTCAGCAAGTACGTTAGCAGCTTCATGTGTGCTCAACGAGAGCACTTCAGAATAGGAGGAGCAATCGCATGTGTGTGCTCGCCGAGCCGAAAAGACAGCGTTCAAACTAATAACGTAGGAGTGATGAGCAAAGCACGCTTGCTGTGGGATTACGGATAGGAATCAACTAATGCACTGCGGCTAAAAAGCTGGGACCAGGAGGCACATTCCAAATCCTAGGTTATGAACGTGAGCTCCCGAGCTGCATAGTGGAGTGACTTCGATTCGAGGCGAGGGGGAGAGTCGCGCGTCGAACGAATTACGCGGAGAAACCGAGGTGAGGAGGGGAGAACCCAAAGGAAGCGGGGCGAGGAACTTTCTCCCCGTCAGCGGCGGATGCGGAGTTGCAGCTGGCGTTTCCCCGGAATAACGCGGGGAGACGAAAGCTGCTGCTGGTTCCCCCAGCCCGCGCTTGTCAGACTCCGCGCGCTGGTGGAGGTACAGTCTGTATGTACTTGACAGCCCTTGCTCTGGCTCGCCCGCTTGTTGTGGGACCGCGCAATCTCGAGTGGGGAAGGTTCGGTTCGGGATGGGGGAAGACGGAAAGCAAACATAGCGGCGAAGAAGCAGCACCGGTATGATACACCCAATTATTCTTTTGATGCACCCGTGATAGTTTTACGGGCTTGGTACGTTCACATAGAAGGTTGGGAGCGATGCATTGATGTCACATAGAATCGATTCACACGCGTGATCAGTTCAGCATTGAATTGCTAAACGTCGAAGAAAATTGGTGGCAGAACACTACAGTTACACGCATTCGCGCTAAAAACGAGGCCAAATTTATTAGTCATGATTCGGTCAGGCCGGCCTGCAGTTGCAAAAACGTATTAATAGCCACATTTTGGGAGCAAGGGATGGCAATACGCAGGGAAATGTGACTCGCAGACGTTAAAAGCACCGGGCGAAAAGGACAAGCATCTCCGACCGAAACGCGCTTGGTGAGATAAACGAAGAGCTGGGTGTATGGAGGAGACCCCATGAGACGCGAGTTTCCGATTGGTTTCAGGGGCCGTAACATTCAGACGCAGCGCGGGAAAACAAACTCACCGACGGGCACAATCATTTGTCACGAGGTATACAAGAAACGATATGAGACCATGTCGAATGATGCAGCGTGGCATTCCATTTGTGGATGTGGAGGGAAATCTGAACTGTGAGACGTCCTACTGGCTGGCTGCCCTTGCGGGAATCTCCTCCGCTACAGTGCAGTACGGCTTGAGCCGCTTGTGCCCACCTAATTTACACACGATGCCTGCTTCACTCACTAAAAAATAATGCTTACCTTTTCCACGCCTAAAATACAGCAATAAGTGAACGAGGAGAACGGGCTCGAATACATTCACTATTGAAGAAAAACATCTATGATAACGAGTGCTATTGAAGGTTTATCCACATCAACGTTTGCATTTCCGCGGGTAGCACGAAGTGGCTGTCTACATTGTTCTGACATAAGCTAGACTAATTTTATTCTTCCGATAATCTTATTTTGAATAAAAAGTGCACAATGGCTTGTGGCCCGGCACAAGAGCTGGAGCTGGTGGAACAGCGTGGGGAAAACACGTGTTCTAAACCTGGGTACACGTCATGCTGATGCTACACCACACCACCTTCGTTCCTGGTTGCTCAATCAGATCTCGACTCTTGCGCCAGCGGGGTTGTGCGCCATCTCCATAGAGGGTTTGCGGGCAGTTGGTGTTTGACATGTGTACAGTACCCTGCCCACAGAACACGGCCACTCGCCAGCTGCGAAAACACCTGACGAGCACATTGGCGGCGGTATGAAAACACCAACCTGCCGCAACATGAAAGTGGTAGCAGAACAACCTGGACCGCTGTAAAGCATGTTATATAGTTGGGTGTATAATTTCTGAGCAGACACACATCATTATACAGCTGCAGAACACAACTCAAATCCAGCAGAGACCTGTATAAGCCAAAATCATCAGCAGCACGGAATGTCATCTTCTTCACGCAATTCCATTTGTAAGACCTCCAAACTGAACAGGCGGCACACCAGCGCCACCAGATCCTGCACCTTGAATCACACCACCAGACGACCCCGGAAACTTAAACATTCCAGGCAGCATTCCTGGCACATAAAATGGCTCGGAAGAAGCCCCACTCATGCCCATAGGCATAGGAAGATCTATCATGCCTTCCATGTCCATTGCACTAGCACTGTAGTTCCCCATACCTGCACCGGCACCACCCATGCCATGCATCCCCATGCCACCCGACCCTACACCACCCATTCCCATGCCTCCTCCACTCATGCCAGTCACCCCCATCCCTGGTCTCATGCCCATGCCCATGTCTCCAAAGCCCATAGGCATCCCACCAATGTTCATGCCCATGCCCATACCAGGACCCATCATGTTCACACCCATGCTTGGATCCATACCCATCCCCATCCCCATACCCATGCCCAAAGGCATAGCCATGCCAGGAAGGGCGGCACCCACACCCATGGCACCTGCGCTTGCACCTCCTCTCACACCAGTTGCCGCCATCGCTGCAGCACCCATGCCTGTAACTGTAGCCCCCATCACCACACCTGCAGCTCCCGGGCGTAGACCCACGCCTGCAGATCCCGGACCTAGACCCATACCTGGTCGCGCATGCACTCCCAAGCCTGCAGTAGCTATGTTACCTCCCATTCCTGCTACCATTCCCATACCCCCCATGCCTGTCCCTCCCACGCCTGCACCCAACATGCCACCGCCCATACCACCAGCCATGCCTTGCCCCGGTTCATGACCCCCCATCATCACCATGCCACCTGGCCGCAACATAACACCTCCTCCAGGCAAGCCTCTCATCACAGGTGCCATGCCTCCGCCTCCCATGCTGCCACCAGCCATGCCAACAGCCATGCCACCCCCCCCTGCCATCCTACCAGCCCACATGGCAGCTTGACCCGCTCCATTGCTCACCCCACCAGCACCACCACCACCACCAGCAGCACCACCAGCACCATTCCCAGCAGCAACACCGCCACCAGCACTGATGCCACTAGCAGCATTAGCACCACCGCTCGTGCCTGTCCCTGCTGCTCGCGCTGCTACAGCAGCTGTCAGCGCCAGCACCTCTGCATCTGTGCTCGCACCCACTCTCTTCCCTGCAGCTCCACCACCCGTTCCTGCCCCCAACCCACTCGATGACCTCGCTGCCGAACCTGCTGCCTCGGCTCCTGCCTCGGATACCACGCCTCCTGCCGAGACCACAGCTGCTCCGGCCATGCCTGCCATACCAGGCCAGGCACCAAAGGCGTTCAACCCAGCCATAGCATTCAGCCCGGTCGAATCGGTCAACTCAGTCAACTCAGTCATCCTGCCTAGACCACTCAGGCCAGCTGTGCCTTTCATAGGCCATGCACCAGCAGCAGCAGCAGCGTTCCCAGCAACAGAGCCTGAGGCATCAACAGCCGTGCCTTCGCCTGCTACACGCCCAGCACTTGCTGCCATGGATGTAGCACTAGCTGCTGTCGCACCACTTGCTGTAGCCCCAGCAGCTGTAGCACCCGCGGTTGTAGCAGCAGCAGTAGTGGCGCCAGCGGTTGTTCCAGCAGCGGCAGCAGCAGCCCTTGCAGCAGCAGAGAACTGACTGGAATAGCCAGACGCAGCAGTGTCCGCAGAACCAGCCAAACCACCCGCGGCAGCAGCAGCAGCAAACTGCGGCAGGTACTGCAGCGGCGGCGTCGCAGACAGCCCCGCAGGGAGAGTTGCAGAGAGGCCGGCTGGGAGATTGGCATGCGGATTACCAGGAAGATTCGCAGGGAGGGGCAGCGTACCCGGCTTGACATCCTCTGGCAGATCAAATCCAGAGAATCCTGGCCAGGCAGACATCATATGGGACATCATGAAGAGCTCCTCCACATCCCCCCCGCCCATAGGTACGTTCCCAAGGGGCATCTCCCCCCCCACTCCTACCCCACGGGGCACATTGCCCCGCATGCTGCTGGCCATGCCCCCTCCTATGGCGCGGGGCACGTCCCCCCCTAGGCTGCTGGCGCCTCCGCGCATGGCTGTGAGGAGCGCCTGGTGGTTGTGCGCCAGGAGGTGTTGGTCGGAATGGGCAGCGGAGTGAAGGGCGGAGTGTGGGCGAGAGGGCGTGGTGGGCGCAGGGGACGACTGGGAGCGAGGCATTGAGGAGAAGGCTGGCTGGGCTGGCAGTCCTGATGGGGTTGATGCTGATTGCGATGCTGATGCGTTTGCGTTGCCATTTGCGGACGCTCCTCCTGCTCCTCCTCTTCCTGCTGCAGCTGCTGCGACTGCGGCGGCTGCTGCTGATGCTGAGCTCGCGCCAGCAGCAGCTGATACAGACGCGGGGCCAGTTGAAGCGGCGGTTCCTGCCTCCTTGCTGCCTGCACCTCCCTCCCCTCCTCTCGCTCCTCCGCCTGCCGCTCCTGCTTCTCCTTCTCCCCCACCACCCCCTTCCGACTGCAACCTCTGCAAGGCGTCACCCGCACCCCGTTGTTCCAATGCATCGCTTGCTGCCTCTCCAGCCGCTTCTCCCTTATGTGACTCAGCAGCAGCACCACCACCACCAGCAGCAGCAGCACCAGCGCCGCCAGCACCACCACCATCAGCAGCAGCAGCAGCAGGATCAGCACTTATTGCATCGTTGGCACTGGGTGGGCCGGTGCGCATATCATGCAACTGCTGCGCTTCTGTCACAGCATTGACTGCATTGACCCCATTGGCTCCGTCAACCCGTTCTTGTCCATCGCCTAGCAGCCTCGCCTCTCCCCCTTCCACCTCCATTCCCACCGCACCATCCCCCTCTGCTGCTCGTTCCTTCGCACTCTCTCGAGCAGCTGCTGCAGCATCTGCACCAACTCCACTTCCCGCTAACCTGCCCGCCTCCGCCCTACCTTCTTCCCACTTCACACAGCCCGCAGCACTCTCTGGCCTTTGCTCCTGGGCCTGAGTCTGCCTACTCGTCTTCTCCTCGGGCTCTTGTGATCCCCCTGTTGCATCAGCTGCGCCAACGTTAGACTTGGCATTTTCTGATGACGCCTTGTCCTCTGCACCCCGGCTCCCTGCTGCCGCCCTCACATCTGCTGCTTCTCCGTCTACTGTAGCGCCTGCTGCTGCGGCGCCTGCGGGTTCTGTGTTTGCTTCTGCGTTTGCTGCTGGTGCTGCTGCTGCTGCTGCTAATGGTGGTGACGAGGCGTCGTTGCCGCCCGTGCCTCTCATGAGTTGCATGAACGCGTCCTGGAGCAAAAGAATGAGCGAACCACAGGCGAACCACAATCACAGGTCTGAGAACTCATATAGTCGACTGCGTCGTCGTTGGTTGGTGCCTGCCCGTGCCTCACATGAGTTGCAAGAACGCGTCCTGGCACAGGAGAAGGAGCGAGATGAAGGCCAGCGCAGCGAAAGCACGCATGGCATGGCATGGCATGACATCCGAGTCCACGCACAAGCCTCGCGGTAAGAGCGTAAGACATCGAGCACGGAGCGGGCAAGACCAAGGGCGCGGGCAAGACCAAGGGCACGGGCAAGACAAAGGGAACGGGCAAGACGAAGGGGGGACAGGCAAGACGAACGGGGGACGGGCAAGACGAAGGGGGGACGGGCAAGACGAAGGGGGGACGGGCAAGACAAGGGGGGACGGGCAAGACGAAGGGGGGACGGGCAAGACGAAGGGGGGACGGGCAAGACGGAGGAGGAACGAGCAAGGGAAGGCTGCTGCGCGCACATGCACATGCAACGAGCAGAGTCTAGGAGATGAGGTAACAAGGCATGGACCCGGCCCGGCTGGACCAGTCATGCTGCCTCCCGTGCATGTGACTCGGGGTTGGCAAGGTTCTTTGAAAGACAAAGGGGAACGGAACTAGCAGGTGAACAGGACTTACATGCAGCTATTCGGAGCTCGCGTCATTCATGGAATGGCAAAGGGAAGCGTGACTAGTACGAGGACAGGACTTACATGCTGCTGGAACTCGGGGTTGGCGAGGTTCATGGAGAGGTTTCGCATGAGAAGGAGCACCTGGTGCGGGCGAAGTGGACGGCGGGAGAAACGGGAGCAGGCAAGACGGATGGAAGGAGATTGGAGGGCACGCGTTGAGAGAGACGAGGTGCACGGATATAATGGCGACTACGGCTAACTCGTGAAGCGTGGACGCAAACGGATGAATTGATCCTCGGACTCATGGTTACGTGGTGTCTAAGTCTAATACAAGCAATGCGCGGCGAAGGTCACGGTTTCGCGGTCGATGGGCGCCATGGCCTTGAGGTGCGCGAGGTGGCCCGAGTGGCCACGCCTGGGCCGTCACTGTGCGCGACCGCGACTAGTGCTTACATAATTGTGTACTTGAGGGTAAAATAACCGACAACTGGCGGCGCGACTCACGGTTTCGCGGTCGATGGGCGCCATGGCCTTGAGGTGCGCGAGGTGGCCCGACGTGGAAGGGTCGAACACGAACCCTATGAACCGGTACACCTCCGCGAAATCCGGCGTGGCTGCCGGGGTAAGAGTAGGGGGGAAGAGGAAGGGAGGACGGAAGGGAGGACCGATGAGCGGTTGAGAGGAACAGCGGGCGGGAGGATTTGGGGAGAGGGAAAAGGGGAGCCGGGGCAGGGAAAATAAGGAAAATCTGATCCACTGGAAGAAGAGCAATGCGAGTTGATGATGCGTGGGCAGGCAGGGCGCGTGGCATCGTTACCTCGAACTCTCTGCTCGCTGGCGTTTCCCGTCGACTGTTGTCGCTGCTTGGTTGACGCGCATGGGAGGGGACAGAGCAGGGTGAAGTAGGGGCTACAGAATGAGTCGCGGCATTCGCAAACGAAAGGAAGCAGCTCGGAAATAGGGGCGGAAACGGCTCGGAAAGGAAGCAGCGCAGAAGCGAGAGCACGGACTGGAAGCAATTAAGAGGAGGAGAGGAGATGTAGGCAGGGGCTGATGAAGCCGCTGACATGGGGGGACGGTGCGTGCGCGCGGAATGCGCGCAGTGGGAAGCAGAGTGCGCGCGGAATGAGCATAGGGGAAAGCTGCGTGGGCGCGGAGTCAGAAAAGTGGGATCGAGCATGCACGGGGGAGCGCACCTGGGCTTGCGCCATCCACATGGCGCCCGCCGCACTGGTGCCGCCGCCCAGTTGCGACGCCCCCGCCATCAGCCCCTCCGCCATGGCCCCCATGCTCGCCGCTCCGCCGCCTGTACCCCGCACGGATGGGCGCAGGAAAGAAGCGGATCAGCGAAGTTGAAGAAAGAAGCAAACCTCTCCCACGATCATATTTTTGAGAAATCTCAAAAGCTGACGATAATTAACATTTTGTACCCGCAACGTAGAAATGTGTTGCTACACCTTAGCACGGGACAGCCCGACGAGCGACAGCCATGACCGACTGCCAACGAACACTTCCGAACGTAACTACAAGAACCACAACGACCGCTCCCCCTTCCGCCTCCGCCCCCGCTCCCCCTCCGACACCGCCACCGGCACCGCCACACTAACGCACCTCGGGTAGCAAGCGAAACGGCTCCCGGCGGATGCATGCCGTGGTGCATCCATCCACTCGTCCCCGCCATCCCCGCCATAGCCGTCATTCCCGCCATTCCCGTCATCCCCGTGATCCCCGCCATTCCCCCCATCCCAGCCATCCCCGCCATGCTCCCCATCCCCGCCACCGGCCCCATCCCCGCCAATCCCGCCATCCCCGCGCCCCCCGCCGCCGCGTCGCCGTGACTCCCCGACACTCCCAGGGACGCCAGCGACGCGCCTACGGACCCGCCGAGCCCGTGGCCCAGGCCCGACATGCTCATTGCAGCCTTGGCGGACGGAGTGGAGGAGGTCGGTGAAGCTAGGCTCGCGACGGAAGCGGAGGGGATCAGCGCTCCCGGCGGGAATGGGGAGGGGAGCGGACCGGGCATTCCCGCGCCTGGAAAATTGGGCCCTGCTTCACCGCATCCTGCGGGGTGTGGTACCGCAGAGGGGACGTGGAAAGGGGGGGATTGGGTTGGTGGGGACGGCGGAAGGTGGAAATGAGATGGGGGGGAGGAGCGGGGAGTGGGGATAAGTGAGCACAGATGTTGGTGAATGAATTGGGGAAGAAGACAACTGGGTAGGCTATGCTTCCGCTGAAGTGTGACCGTTGATACTGATCTAGAATGGCATGACAGGGAGCCACAGAAACGCTATGGGGACGACATAAACAATTCTTGAACTACGGCCAAACGAAGTGAAGAAACTATTGGAAAAAAAAAGAACGCCAGGCGCAACGCAAACCGGCTAGATGCGAAGCTGCGAAGAAAATTACCTCTTCATTCTGAGCTGCTGGCCTTCTGAGGGTGCGACGGTGAATTCTGAGTCGGCTCGAAATTCACCTGCGTCTATTAACACAACTGGCTAAAGGGAAAGCTGTGACGGAAATTACCTCCTGATTTTGAGCTGCTGGCCTTCTGAGGATACGGCCTGCGTGGATTTGCGCTTCGGCCTCGGCGGGGGCACGTGCTCTCCCGTGCCGTTCTTCTGAACCTTAAGAAAGTACTTCTGCGCGTGGCTCCTAATCTGCAGTACAGAGAATTTCGTTAGAACGACTTCAATATTGGAAATTGTGCAGTCATGGCGTATCATTCGGAATATCTGTGCATCCATGACGTATCAGGTTCGAAATTAGCTATTGCAATCGCTGACGACGTGCTGATGGAGATTGTAAAGCTATCGTAAGGAATATGGACTTATTGCTCTTGTAGCGGGGAATCTAGGTTTGGAATAACAAGGGGGGTGAAAGATAGCTCAAGAATTCTACCACCGACCTGAATCACCGATTTAGTTCCGACAAACGATTCTATCTTCTTCCAGTCCCGGTCAAATCTGTGGACGCACACAGACCCATATCGGAAATACTAATTTACTGAGCATCGAGGGAAATTGCTGAGAATGGTAACAATCAAGATATAAGAAGGACGTTGTACCCGTTAGGTACTAAATTAGGACATACAGCTGCAAGGCTTCTAGAAATTTGTCATGCTCCTGCTCCGTCCAGCTCTCCCTAGACTTGGTGATCGTGTACGGCTTCCGAATCTTCTTCTGGGCGTCGTCCTGCGACGCCGACTGGCTTACAGATGCTCCTATGCTATTCATCATTACTCGACCCGACACTAACGCGAAATGCAGCACAATCAGGCACGATGATAGAACATATCCCTAGCTTCGAGAACGCTGGGTCTAGCTATGTCACTCCAGAAACCTTCCTAATCGATCGTCCTAAACGTAGGCAAGAAGGGCGAGCTTTGAAGATCGCTGAGTTAGGGTTACGACAGGCTTTCATAGCTGGCCTGACTGCAACTGTGCACCATCATCCTTGAAACTTCAGGGTGGTCGAGTTTAGTGCGTGGAGGAGGAAGACTCTTGATTCCATGGCCAGACAGAAACCAGACTCACAAACAGACACCCTTTCAGTCATCAGAACATGGCTATCGTTGCTTGTTACCTTCACCGTCGGCAACTTCAAGGTCTGGAGGAATGGGCAAGAACGGAAAAAAGGACCGTGAAAGCCAAAAATAGGGTTTGAAGGGGTACCGACAAGGACCAGAATCTCTAAGGACGCGGCACCTGTTTTCATTTTACAAGGATCGCGGCCTCACATCGATCCTGGCATATCGATCGGCACACCGATGTGCCCACACTGCAAATTTGCAGTGGGGTAGACACATCGAGCTACAAGTGCCAGGGTCGAAATTGCAGGCTCGGGCAGGTTGGAGCTGCCATTACACTTAAACGCGCAGCCAATCAGGGCAGAGCGTGGATGGTCGTCCAGCAATTCCATTCGCAGCGACTCAAAACAAAATTTGGCCTGCGACCGTGGGCGACGCCGATCGATCGAGGCTGTCACCTGTGGCGCGATATGCTCTCCCGCCAACCCTAGCGCATGCACCACGGCACATCGATCGTGCGAGCTGCAGGTGCCACCAATTTGGGTACCCGTTTACTGTATCTTCTCGAATCTCAGCGAAAAAAAGGATACCAGGTATTGGCGACGTCGCCAATACACTGTACAAGCGGCACATCGATCCTCTCCCACGAACAGAAAACAGGTGCCGCGTCCTAATCCCCACGAACGGTCTAGATTAGCCTTCATGTACTTCACCTCAATTCCCAAATTGCTGGAACTGCCCGTGTCCTTTCTTCCCTCTCGACGCAATCATTTCAACACACGACAGCCCGACAGCACTGCTCTGAAGCTGTGCGGCTGTGAAGATTTCATCAAGCAGACCTCGCCCGCGAATGGTAGCGGATGGCTACCCTGACCGAGAAGAATCTTTGAGAGAATTCTGTCCATTCGTTTGCCTCACCGCATGTCAACGGGCAATGGCAGCCACAACAGAAATCTTCAACAAGCAGATCGCCTCACCGATGCGAGCACCGCTATTGATTCGTTTTGGGGCAATCGACCTGTGTTGTTGTCCCACGTTCATCCGAAATGTGCATATGAACACCAAACCTGACAATACACCCTGTTTCTCGCGATACTAACTTCATCTATGACACCAACAAGTCCGAAACGGTCCTAGAACACAGCATATAAGCACAGTTGCTGCACTCAACTGTACGTAATAGCGTTGGTTACCTTATGAACCATTGTTTCTTCATTGCTTGATGGAAACCAGGTCATCACCTTCCTCTGCTTCAATTATTACCACCAGCCCGGAAAATATCAACCCTGTAGCCAGTAGAACTGATTGTTACGACATCGCGAAACAACGGCCTTGTTCGGCTGGCGAATCATGTTTAACCGTTTGCAGACTCGGGGGCACTGCTCATATACGAGGTTGTGATTATTAGGTGTTATTTTAACAACCAATACAGTGAAGGGTTCCGTGGAAGTCATACAACTCACACAACACATGTCGCGCAGTTATATCAGTAACTTATGTCACTCATACATCACAACGTTGTCGAGCATCACTAAACAGTTACATGGTGGGATATCTTGACGTTGCACCATGCGCGCATTAGTGATACGTCACGACGCGTTGCACGAGCAGGCTCACGTTATGGGCTCGCGACGGGGTGGAGCCTTTAAAAAGCTCCAAATATGAAGAAAGCCAAGACTGTGCATAAAATTAACTAGGCTCCCGCTTTCCTGGAGCCTTCCAAGTGTCACATCCCATCCCGAGCGGGTGCGGTGCACCAGCTTGTGTACATGTATTTTCCTATAATCAGCATAAGTGTAGATAATATTGACATAAAATAGACTATTCGACGGTTGGAATGATACGCTCACCCTCGGCAGTAATATACTCATTTTGAGCCTTGATAACATGTTTTCAACTTATCAAATAAGTTTTGAGGGTGCTCAAATATATAATGGTGCGCTAATCACGCAAGGCAATGATGTATCTGTTAAGATGTATATACAGGATTCAAAACATAGAGGGCAGACTATTACCATGTATCATCAAATGCATAGGGACTTCTTTACTATAAAACAACCTTTCGTAAAATAAATATCGTCTGATAGCGAGAACCTAGGAGTAACATTTGGTATGCGACCGACCATACTTTGAACAAGATGTAACATGCCATAAGTTGAACCCACTCTTGGCTCACAACATGGAAGCTAATATACAGAGTAAATTCTATAAGGTTTTTAGAGGACTTAAGCGACTGTTGATGTATATAGGGGATATAAACCACAAGGAAAAATAGGAGAAACTTCTCTAATATATACCTCTATTTATTTTTTATGTCATCTTCCAATCCAACCCTCTTAGAATCGTGTATGGTATGCTTTCCCATTCGTTATGGAACTTCATCCCCTCCATACACTCTCCAGCTAAAGCCTGGCTTTACCAGATTTGTACGCCGAACGCACCAAGCTACAACATAAGCTTCCTCCCCAGCCGTCGCCAGTATGCCGTCTCGTTCAGACGTCCTTCGCGTTTATCGCCACGCTCTTCGCATCGCCGATCGCCACATCACTGCCGTCGCCGGGAACCGCTTTGCGCGCGATGCTATTCGCGAAATGGTTCGCGCAGACCCAGCGACCACTGCAGATTTGTCTGACGGAGCTGCTAGGGACCCACTACCATCGGACCATGTTAGAGAGGCTGACGCGAATTGCGGTGCTGCCGTGGCAGGAGTGGACAGGGCTAGCCGTGTTCTTTTGCTGAAGGATTGGGCAGATCTAGTCGACGCTATCCACTCGCACAAGGTGAGAACATCCAGCGTCGGTAACGATCATTATAGCAATAGAAGGATTAAGACCAGCTTAACGGGTGCACGTGACCTTCTGTCTTTTCCCCCTGTCATGCTGGTTTAATCATAAAAGCGCCAGTGAAATTTTCTCACGTGTCCTTCGTTGATAGATAGGGTTAGTGAGCACCTTGGAGGTATCTTCCTTGATCTACGTCAAGAATTGCCTGGCTGGTCATTGATGTTTTGATCATGGCCTTTCTAGTCTCCACCCATCAATACACATCTCACCCGATCGTGCTCGAAGTCCCTGCATTTTATATAACAGTGTTAATGTGCATTTCCGCATCTTGAGTGCGTTCAACACCTCTGATTAAGCTACCTCCTTACCACCCCACATCCCCAACCTCCCCATTGTGTTCATGCAGAGCCTGCTGCACTCGTACAACATAGACATCGACAGGGAAGCTGAGCTCAAAGATAGGCTCCGTGATACAGCTAGAAGGGTTGGCCTTCAGATAACCCCTCCAGAAGATTATGAACCACCAACTCTTGAAAATAACGTTGCACAAAGTCATTGTGCATTTGTTTTGTGCCGTTGAGTAGTTTTATATGTTTTAGGAGCAGGACGACAGAAATCAAATATAATTTTGACCCTATACTAACGGAGCCTCGACCTTGTAAGGAATTTTCCCGAATTCCTTATCGGGGTTGACTGCTTCGCGTACAACCCGATTTTTGGAGTTCGCACGTTTGGCCGATTTCAACGCTGCCGAGGCTCCTCGCGTCGCCTTCGGCATTCCCATCGCCAAACCTGCACCCAACCTCGCTCGTCCGAGGTTTCCTCCTAGCTAGACTAGCCCTACATTAGTCTGTGCACTCATTGTATTCGCAGCTGATTCAGTCATAGTCTCGTTATTCGTTTACCTGCGCACTCTCTTTTACTACTCATAACACCTGGTATCAGAGCTACTTTCCTAGTTCACCCCGCTTTTCCGAGGGTAGTTTGGTGCATAGGGTGTGGCTGGTTTAGTGACTACACGACGGTTGGCTGCAAGGATTGTTAATTCAATCCTGCCCGACTCCGATAGTTCGTGTTTTCACTTGCCTGAAGGCCACGGAGACCCGACTGCCCACCAGACGAAGCGCTAGGCAAATGGATCAGGAGGCGGTCAACAGGATGATGGCGCAAGTGGCAGAAATGCAGGAGAGCATGAAGGCATTAATGGCGGAAGTGGCAACTGTTGGGCTGAGAAGGCCCTTTAAGGATCTTTGCAGAGGATAACTCTGGGTAGGAAACTTGTAATAGCGGAAGCGTTTAATGAATCTTGTGAACCGACCTTGCACTAGTGTGTGAGAGCAAAGTAGATTAAATCAAACAAGCAAATACAAGGTTTTATATAAGGGTACAGGGAATACGAATAGATAGATAACTGTATTGCTGTTGCGATTCGATACAGTGCGACTCGGGCAACTTCTCTGTCACGAGTCAGTTGTGTGTCCTTAACTGTCGCGCTTTAATTGTCAAGTCAAAGGTCGCTGACCTTTGACTTTCCCGTAACCTCCAGGCGGTTACCCTAACCTCCGAGGTTTGACTCGATGCTTCGATTCGGACTGCTTCGCTAGTGTCTTGGGTTTCGACACGACAGAAGCGCACTAAGACTTATTGTTTCCAACACTCCCCTTCGCTTCTGGAGTGTCGTCGCAGGTGACGTGGCCTTGTCCAGTCAGCATCATGCAGTATTCGAACTTCTGCTTTCCGAGTTTCTTGGTCAAGTAATCGGCTGCCATCTCAGATGTTGGACAGTATGACAGATCGAGTTTCCCCTTTTCGATCTCGTCCTTCACGAAGAAATAGCGCAAGGCGATGTGTTTCGTCCTGTTTGCGAAGCCGTTCTTGTTGGCGATGCGAATTGCTGACTGGTTGTCGCAGAACATGGTGAAGCTGGGTAACTCGGCTAGCTTCGCTTCTTCCAGTAGTTCGCGAAGGTAAAGTCCCTCCTTGGTGGCTGAGCAGAGTGCAATATATTCCGCTTCAGCTGAAGACAGTGCGATTAACTCCTGCTTACTCGACTGCCAGGAGATAGGACCATTAGGTTCGAGGCGGTAGACATAGCCGGTGCGTGAGCGTCTGTTATAGGTGTCGCCGGCGTGATCGGCGTCGACGTAGCCGATTAGCTTGGTCGGTGTAGTTGCGTTTTTGTGATAGGTTAATCCGATCGTCGCGGTGCTGACGAAATAGTGGAGAGCGCGATCGAGTTCCGCCAGATGCTCTGCTTCAGGCTTCTTGAGATAGGTGGCGAGCTGGCTCGCGGAGTAGGAAAAGTCGGGACGGCATGTGACTACTGCGAAGAGAAGACATCCGAGCTTCTTCTGATAGTCGCGTATGCCGGCGGGCTTGAGTAGAGTAGATCGTCCCTTTTCGGTTCCTGACGTGTAGCGGTAAGGCGTGGAGATGGCGCTTGGTGTGAGGCCGAAGCGTTTCGCGATGGTGTCGGCGTACTTCTCGGCGCTTAGATAGATTGCGTTTTCTTCCTCGCGGATGTTGAGCCCGAGGTACTGCGTAACGGTAGAAGAGACCGTAAGCGTGAGGTCTTTCTGAAGCTCCCCTTCGAACCACGTGGCGATGCCGTCAGTTGACCCAATGTAGAGGAGATCGTCCACGTAGACGATTAGGAGAACGTAGTCGCTTCCCTTTGTGAGGCGATACATGCCCTGGTCATGCGGAAGTTGTTTGAAACCGATGCGGATGAGGCGGGCGTGTAGGTACTGCTGCCACAGTCGCGGTGCCTGCTTGATCCCGTAGAGCGATTTAAGCAGTTGAAAGACTCGGTTGGGTTCGCCGTGGGAGCCGTGCGGGAGCTCGACGAAGATTTCTGCATCTACAGGTGCGTAGAGAAATGCGTTTGCGACGTCGATTTGTCGCAATTTCTTTTTCTTCATGGCGGCGACGGCGATGAGGATTCGGAGTGAGGTGTGACGGCTGACCGGAGCGAAGGTTTCGGTGTAATCTCTTCCGTGCTCCTGGTCAAAGCCGCGCACGACCCAGCGAGCTTTGAATTTGTCGATGGTGCCGTCAGCTTTCGTCTTCACACGGAAGACCCACTTCCCTGTAAGGATAGTCTTGTTTTGTGCTACGCCGATGGGAACGATTTTCCAGGTGTTGCGCTCCTCCAGTGCCTTCAGTTCTTTGTCCATGGCTTCACGCCATTTCTCCCTGTGTTCCCCCCCCAGAGCCTGTTGAACCGTCGCAGGCTCCTTAGGAATGGCGGCGCCATGGACTGCGGTGACGAGACCAAGGATTTGCAGCCCAGTCTGTGAGTATCGAGGGAGTTCTGGATCCTCGGGATAAGCTGCTTCGTCTCCCGCTTATGGGTCGGGTATGAAATTCGGCCCTACCCTTTCTGCTTCGTTGGTGTTGACTGTCGCAGATGTTACGTAACCATTGTCGGCGAAATGGTAGAAGACTTCGGCGTTGTTACTGTCGTGAGGGTTATCCTCATCCATGGGCACGTTGTCGGAGCAGTACGGAAGAGGTCCGGCTTCCTTCGATGCGTTGTCGACGTTCTGCTCATCCCAGTCTGCTTCATCCGCTGCTGACGCGAAGGCTCGGTCACCACGAAAGCCACTGGTGAGGGTCCCGATTCTCGTGCAAGTTGGCGAGGTACGTCTGAAGGGTGAGGCGTTCATAGAAGATCACATCTCGTGCTGCTACTGTTTCTTTTGTGTGGACGTCGAAGATTCTCCACGCGTTGTAATTCTTCTCGATGTCGAGGTGTAGTCCCCACTATGCCCGTTGTGAAAATCTTCCCGCTCGTGCTTCTGGGGGTCTGTACTGTACCATGCACCCGAAGACTCGTAACATTTTTGTGCTGCACTGCTTCCCTGTCCACAGCAGATGCGGTGATGCGTTGTTCGGGAGTGACGACGACGACAACAAGTTGTGCAGCATGACAGCATGGGTCCATTGCTGCTGCCACTGGTGGTTGGGTAGCCGCATGCCACGTAAACAGTTTGCGCATGCTGTTCTGCAGAGTCCTGTTCATTTCGTTCTGCGACACCTTGCTGCTGATGTGCGTAGGGAAGGGAGAGGAGTTGCTTGATCCCCCTTTCCGCCAGGAACTGCTTGAAGCGGTGAGAGGTGTACTCGCCACCCTCCGTCTGACTGGAAGCTTTTCAGTTGCGTTCCAGACTCTCTCTCTGCTATCGATAGCCAGGCGGCGAATGCTGCGAGTGCCATGTCGCGGCTGGGTAGGTTACGATGCCAGACATATCGAGTGGCGGCGTCGATGAAGGTGATGGTGTAGTTGTAGTTAACTTGTCCTGGTTTCGCGATTGTAGAGGATGTCGCTGTAGACCTTTTCGAGTGGTGCGTACGCTGGAGGCGCTCGGGTTGTGATGTGGAGCGAACGGTCGATGAGGTAAGTCAGCTTCGGGACATAGAAGGCAAGTCCCTCGTGCCTTCTGGAGTTCTCTGCCATCGGGTAGAAGTAGGGAGTCTTTGTCAAGAACTCCTGCTCTTATCGTGTTATTTAAAACCGTGTTGCTTGCATGTCCTGTGCGCGCGTGCCAGATCTTTTTAGAGGCGCGGTGTCCGGGTGAACGTTGGTATGCGTCGGAGTTGGAGTAAAAACTGGCGACGAAGTTGGCGCTTCGGTGGACTTCACGTTGAGTCGGATTCAGCTGTTGCGCTGGTTTTGGTGGTGCTTCGTCGACTGTGACCGGTGTCGTATGTTCCTGCTGCTGCTGATGTTGTCTCTGCTGCCGATGTTGTTGCTGCTGCCGATGTTGTTGCTCCTCCCCGATGTTGTTGCTGCTGCCGATGTTTGTTGAATCGTCGCTAACGCTCTTGTTCGTTCTGCTTCAGGGATAGTGTGGGAGTACCAGAAACCTCCCGGGCTGAAGTCGGGGTCGAGATCAGGAGGGTGTGTCCAATCAGTAAAATTCACGATGGCGTCGCTGTCTGCAGGTCAGGAACGAAGTCGAGGACGAAAACGTTGTTCTTCAGCACTGCCTTCCCGATGTAGAGACCGCCTTTCTCGTGGTATAGCTTGAACTCCTGGGTGGTGCTGTCGGCTTCCAGGTGAATCCCCTTCGCCATCAACTGGCTAACACTCAGTAAGTTGTAACCGAGTCCTTCAGCAATGAGTACCTTAGACATGTGCAGTATGACATTTGTTTCTTTTGACTGAAGCTGTACACTCCTTGTCCGTCGTGTGCGCAGGTTTTGATTGTTGGCGACCGTGATGATCACTTCTCGTTGGAGTCGATGTTCGCATTGTACGAAGCGCCCGGACGCAGCACATGTGTTGCCCGCAGCAAACTATCCAAGAACCAAGTGTCTTGGCCGGACGGTTCACTTTGAGCGATGGCGGCATAAGTCGGATTCAGGTGGAGTGATTCGCGGCGAGGCGTCCTGTTGTTGACCTCTTCTTCTCGTGAGTAATGGGGTGGTGACTCTGTTATGCAAGAGTCGTTTATCTTTACCATTCAGTTGACTATGTTCTTGCTCCTGTGCAGGTTGTCCAGTTGAAGCGTGAAGCTTGAATCGTTGTTGTCGGACTTGCTTTCGTTGAAGCAACTTGTGAGCTTGAAGGCCGCAGTTATCGCTGTGGTGTTGTCTGACGAGACGGGCAATGCGTTGCGGGGGTGTCCTGATGTTTTGCAGATGTGACAAAACGGAGGTACTGACTTCGGTTGCTGCTGTCGGTTGTTGTAGTTGTTGTGTCGTCGCTGAGTGTGGAAAGCGAGCTCCGGTGCTAATGCCCTTTTCTTGTGCCTTTCTTCTTGCAGGTCCATATCCTGCTGCTCGGCGTGGATTTCGGCGCAGAGTGCCGCTTCGGAGATCCTCCCGTGTGCTCGAAGAATTGCTTTGGTGGCGCGCCACTGAGGAACGAGGCCACCGATGACGACTGTTACGAAGGCGTCTTCAGAGATTGATCCTCCGCATCGAAGAAGCTTGTCGCGCAATTCGCGACATCGGCTGATATACGCCAACCCCTTTTCTCCTGGTTTCATTTCAACTGTTGTCAACTGCGCCATTAACCTGCTCTGGTTTACACTGTCTGTTGCCTGATACAGGTTCTTCAGATGGCCGTACGCAAGTTCCGCCGAGTTGCCGAAGTTCCGGTAAGAGCGAATGTTCTGCTGCTGGGTTGGTGTGATGTTTCTCAGTAGAATAGTATACGCCATCATCGATTGATACGTATACTGCTGCTTCTCATACTGTGTGCCGTTTGCTGGATACTGCAGGGATCCGTTGAAGAAGCCGAGTATCTGCGCGCCCTCCATCATCAGCTCGAATTCAAAGGACCAGGTGAAGAAGTCCTTTCCGTCGAAAGGTCTTGACGTTTGTAATTTCAAAACATGCGCGAATTGCGACTGAACTTGTAACGCGTCCATTGGTTTGTCTTGCGCAGGTGAAGGTTGAGGCAGGAAGCTGATCGACCCGCGCTCGTACGGGGCGAAGGTGGGTTGCTGCTGTTGATTCCCTCGCGCATATGACGACCCATCAAGGCTCATGGGTGTCGCTCCGTTGTTGCTGTTGTGTGTCTGTGCAGGTCCCGACTACTGGTGTTGCTCGTAGAAGGACATGAAGGAGAAGAATTTTCTCCATCATGCTCTGGTCGAAGTCAGAAGGGTGATTCGTGGGGGTCTCGGTTGACGTTCCCCTTGGTCTTACTGCCGTGCCTTCCTCTGTCTGCAGGCCAGAGGTGGTGGTGGAGTAGGAGTAGTGCCCGAGGAGCCATTAGGGGAGCTCCTTTCCTTGTTTGTTGCCATGTCTTGTAATATAAAAAGTTTAGAGTTTCCCCTGTCAGCTCTCATACAATGTTGGGCTGAGAGAAGGCCCTTAAGGATCTTTGCAGAGGAAACTCTGGGTAGGAAACTTGTAATAGCGAAGCGTTTAATGAATCTTGTGAACCGACCTGCACTAGTGTGTGAGAGCAAAGTAGATTAAATCAAACAAGCAAATACAAGGTTTTATATAAGGGTACAGGGAATGCGAATAGATAGATAACTGTATTGCTGTTGCGATTCGATACCGTGCGACTCGGGCAACTTCTCTGTCACGAGTCAGTTGGTGTCCTTACTGTCGCGCTGTAATTGTCAAGTCAAAGGTCGCTGACCTTTGACTTTCTCGTAACCTCCAGGCGGTTACCTAACCTCCGAGTTTGACTCGATGCTTCGATTCGGACTGCTTCGCTAGTGTCTTGGGTTTCGACACGACAGAAGAGCACTAAGACTTATTGTTTCCAACAACAACACTG